>VURO01048290.1:7925-23692 GCA_015108175.1 Pelvicachromis taeniatus
ATTGTTTAATTTTTTTAAAAAAAAAAAAAAAAAAAGTGGGTATACAACAGCAAAAAATTATATTAGATGGAAAATTCACAAATAAGTGACTGAAAAGGTCTAAGCTCAGCTTGTTAGGTCTGCTGTGATAGATAGAATATTGGCAGCTTACCCTTTAAAAAACTATAATATACATCTATCTATTAGTGATATCTGACCCATGCTTTAAGCACAGTTGTCTTTCATATGACGATGAAAAACCCATAGTCTTAGTGACATACTGAAACTCAAGTTATCAGCTCTGCCAGCTCTGCAAGTATAACCTCATAGCGGAAGAGATTCTGCTGATGAGTCATTTTTTGATACAGAAAGACAGGTTTTGGAAATTACTGTTGTTATTTTAAGGCTCTGACAGCATGGAAGCAGAACTTTGATCACTGAAGCACTGAATTGATGGGTTTACACGCTGCCAGCATCAAACAGCGAACACGGACTCTAAATAGAAATAAGCAGGTGGCCATTGGGTGGAGGTGGTGAAACTTTGTTTGCATGCAGCACAAAAAGGTCTGTCAATAACATCAAGAGTCAAAAGAAAGTCTCTAATACAGATTATGAACATGATACTTTTTTGGGACACTACTCATGGCAACTTCAGTTTAAGCTTCAATATCACCAAGGAAACAAATACTTATTCTTTTTCTCATGCCTGCATGTAGACCACTGTTTCTTTTCTATACAGACTCTGTATAGCCTTTTGAAAAACTAAGTACACACTTAATGCTTCAATCAAGGAATCTAAATTGTAAGTAATCTAGTCAAATGCATCTGATTGACTGATCATCAGCATTGTGACCACCTCCACAAAAGCAGAGGCTCTGGAAAGTTGCTGGTTTGAAGCATTCAGGCGTTTGTTAGCATGAAGACATAATCTTTCCAAGAGTGGACCTTCTAGCTAATTCACCCTAAGATCAGACTAAGAAATGATCAGAAGAATGGCAAAATTCAGACTGTTAGGACCTCTGTTATAATCTTATGTTTTCAAGGTTCCAGACAGTAAGCTACCAATACAAATAAACACTGATCAAATCTCTCTAAAAAGAACACTGTAGTGTGGAAAATCAACAACAGTCAACAGGATATATTCCTTTAACAACCAGAAAATTTAATGCAATTCACCCAATTATTGGTGAAACATTCATTACTGTGTTCAATAAAAAGCACCTCACTTCTGGAATTTCTACCAAATGCTAACTTTGGAAATAAATGGCACACTGTGTTTTATATACCATGGCTGCACTTTAGAAATGTTTGTCTACACTGACACAAAGTATGGCGGCATTCAGACATTTATTTTTGTGCTAGAACAAAACTGTCAAAATTGTAAATGACTTTAAGCTAATTTGCGGATGTTGATAGCTTAGTTTTAAAATGGTTTGATTTCAGTGTCAATGCTCAGTGTAGATCCTGGCTCTTCAAACTCCATCCACTATGGCTTGTGATTATGGTTATGTAAACAGTTATGATGGCAGATAAAAAAAAATCTTTGTTTGTTCATGCTCCATAAACTTCGTGACCTCCATGACCTCCGTTGCAACAATGAATGCAACAACTTAATGTCACATTGACTGACTCCTTTAGCGGCAGTGCAATGTCCCTCACATTGACGAGACCAGTTGCAAATTTAGACCAGGGTGGCGTAAATGATTGAAAAGACTTGTTGGTGCAAGTTCAGATGTTCCTGCTTGAATGAAACTTTGGGTGTATCCTTTGGCTTTTGTGAATCTGTACGAAGACTTCTGATATTAGTCAGAGGCTGAGCTAAAGACAAAGACTCAGGCACAGTTAGTGTCTCCATGGCTTGCTACAGCTAATGTTGGTACAGTTGATGCATTGATTGAAGCTCATAAACACAAAGAATCCAGATGCCAAATTCACACAAATGGGCCAAAGCAAAAATAATTATTAAAACTGCCTTGCTTACACTTTTTGCGCAGCTTTCTTTTCCATTTTGTATCGAAAGAGTCAATACATTTAGTCTGCTGTAGCAGAATCTCCAATAGGAAAGATGAAGTGCTCAGAGGGGAAGCACAAGTTTTTAATAGTTCCAAAAAATATTTTGAAACAAACAGGAAACTGTTGTGTGTTGTGCTGTAAGTTTGTGAAGAGGTCTGCTTTGCCCACTGATCCCTATCAACCTAACAGACGGCTGGCGCTCAGTAGCTCAGCTTCCGCAGTAATTGCCGTGTCCCCCGAGACACTGGGAGAAACTCAGAGCATAGGCAGCTTCTCATTGGGTGCACGAATGAGTGAGTAAGAGTGACTGTGGGTGGGGGGAGGAGGTTGCTATGTGTAGATAAGATGTCCTTACAGTATGCTACAATAGGAATGTGTGCTTGCACTTGTGTCTGTATCAAATGTGTTTCTCCTCTGAACTGAAACCCCAAAGAGACTGTGTCAGAAAATTGAGTCTTACCCACAGAAAACTGAAAATACCCATAATCCCCCCATTTGCCCACATGAGGTATTTAGTTTCCCCTTAACAAACGGCCCCCAGCTCCCTGCCATCTGAACACTGAAAGCTGATACACACTGAGGTTAAGCCAGTGAGACAGTAACCAGTGTTACAAATATCTGATGTGTCATAATTGCACTTTCTTCCATTAGCCTTGTAAAGTAGGTGGAGACAACCTGAAGGGCAAAGCAGGCCTTGTGATTGGTGGATTAGGGTTAAATTGCTTGTAGAAAAAATCTGTTACGGGATCTGTATCCAGTCCAATGTCTTAGTGAATTATATTCTGGGGTTTTAATAAATAAATAATGAATGATCAAAATATTGTGCAACATAATACATGGTATGTAGAGTCTGTGGCTTTGTGAATCCAACATAAGTCATTTTCACGGCAGCCCTGATCTTTTCACCTAAAAGAGGTGCACAAGTGAGAAGGCAAATGTGTGATACAGTTGGATTGCACATTAGTCAGCTTTTAACCTGCTGGCTCCTTAGTAAAGAGTCTGTGCCATGTTGTATTGCGCCAGTGTGCAAATAGCACAACTAATCGTCCGTTTCATTCACCTCTAGCGTCATGTGCTTTGCTTCCTGCACTTTATCCAGGCAGCTCCCTCACCTAAATCACACAGAGCACTTCGAACACGTCTGAAGTGAACCATTTCCAGCTGTGTGCTTCATGTGAGAACAGGACTGCAACAAAAATATCATTACCTGATTTTGCCACAAATGCCCAAGTTCATGCTACAAAGTACTCAGATATTTTATGTAATGTGAAAGCACCTGTACCTAACTACAAAAATACTCTGTTTTCCATTGAAATCAAATTAAGTAAATGTTACCAGTGTGAATCAAAAATCACCATCCATCCATCCATCCATCCATCCATCCATCCATCCATTGATTTAGCTGAAATTGCAGGAGGCTGGAGCTTTTTCAGTTTACATTAGGCAAGAGGTGGGGTACCTCTTACCTGCAGGAGAGACTGCCAGTTTATCACAAGGCTAACACATACACAGACAACCATTCTAACTCACATCCACACCTACGGCTAATATAGAAACACCAATTAAACATGGACGTCTTTGGAGTGTGGACAGAAACGGGAACACCCGGAAAAACAGAAAAAAGAACAGACAAACACAGTAAAATGTGGCAGCTGTGGCTCAGGAAGTAGAGCGGGTCTGTGGTTTGATCCAAGGCTCCTCCAGTCTGCATGTCAAGGTGTCCTTGGGCAAAAGATTGAACCCCACATTGTCCCTGATGTAGCCATTGGTACGTGACTAAAGAATAAAGTGCTGTATGAGTTTGTGTATGTGAATGGGTGAGTGTGGATTGTACTGTGAAAGTGCTTTGAGGTTTCAGAGTCGTCAAACTATATAAGTAGTAATGCAAAACATACAGAGTGGACACAAAACCAGATAGATCTTCTAAAAGAGTGTACTTGACTACAGGTCTGTACAGCAGCAGCATAATGAAACACTCAATGCAGACATTAATGAGCCCTCACACTCAACATAGAAAGTGTTTTAAGAACTGATCTGAGATTTTGGGAAGAAAACAATCATTTGATTAGCTGGATTAGCACTAAATCACAGGTTATTAATTACCCAAAGCAAAAAAGTGCATAATCATGAAATGTATTTTAATGTTACGGTAACATTTCTGCTTTATACAATGTGTCAAGATGGAAAACGAACTTTTCTTGGCCGGCATGTGTGCAATACTGAGTGTGTAAAGCCATATGCAGAAACGTGTGTGAAGCGCAACAGCGCATGTGTGCTCATCAAAGTGTGTTTTTCTTCAACTAATTGCCGAGAGCTTGGAGTCAAGGCTCAAGGATAAGATAAGATGGCAGAAACCAAATGCTGCTGCTGCTGTCGGTAAATAACCACGGACCTGCAGCTTTCCTTCCTCAGAATCCAAGTTTTCCTATTGGTCCATGCATGGAGTGAGTCACAGACCCTGAGCTATTCTGCAAAAAAGAAAGACAAGAAAGAAAGAAAGAAGATACATTATGAAATTTCACAACTGAATTGGCATAAACTGAAGAAAAAGAAAGTATTTGTGAGGGAAGCATTTCCTTTTCCCAGTCTTGAAAGATAGGCTGACTTTGTGCAGATACAGGGGTTTTTTTGGGTCCGACAATGGCGAGAAGCATCTGGTAACACTTCTGTGTAATTGCTGCTGAGAAACCCTGAAGATCTGAGAGGAGAAGAAAATTCCAACATGTTTTTCCTCCGTCCTTCTCCTGCCCCATTCGCCTTGTCTTGGAATTTCACCGGAGTTTGGGCAAAAACAAAAGAGACGGGTGTTCTAAGTGAAAAAAGAAAAAGAAAAACTCTTGGATGAAATACAAGGAGGGTGTTTTTCAGCAGCTTTTCAGGGTGTGTACTCAGGAGGAGATTTACAAAGTGCAGCCGTGACAAGAATTAAGTTGGTACCAATTTCTTTTGTTGCACTCACTGCTCCTCCTAGTGCAGCTAACTCAAAACAAATGATTTTTAATGAATTATTGCTCTAACTTGAACGGCTGTCTTTTTGTTTTTTTGGCAGCGTTGTGAGCAAGCAAACTTCTGAGGTATCATTACTACTTGTCATTTATACAAATTGGGTACTTTTAAGATTTTTGAGTGTACTTTTCAAAAATATGGTTATCTATCTTGACAACTGGATTCCTAAACATAAGAAGTGGGAATTTTCCTTACTCTTGTTTAACTGCTCACAACAAAAACAAACATTTTTAACATTTTTGATCAGTTTTTTTTAAATATATAACTGCTTCTCTTCAGTATATATAATGTTGTTACATTACATTAATACTCTCATCTGCAGAATGATAAGCATTATGTAAGTTTTACAATATTTTATATGCATTTGATTTTTTCCATTGGTCATTGTGAAAAACCTTGTTTCAAACTAGCTAACTAACTACTGCTTAGATGAGCTAAAAGTTTTCAGTGTGAAAAGTTGTCATTATTTATTTCCCATGGTGGTATTTACACATTTCATTTATATTGTACTTTTGGATGGACGTGCTAAAGTCCTCCGACTGAATGCTTTCTCTATCATTTGTCTCCACTGACCCATGTAATCACTCCTGAACCAAAATACATGGTTTTCACTCCAGTAATATTGTTTTTTTTTTTATTGTTATGAAGCTTATGACTAAGTCCAATAAAAAAGCTCTGAAATCACTAATGTGCTTGCCTTCCTGGTTGTTCGGCTGCTGTTCTTTACATGACAACCGCTTTCCCACACTGTCAATCTCAACACTGACGTCATTGCTCTAGTCCAATCATCTTCTCGCCCGCCTTATTCGAGCCAATCAGCCTCCGCTTCACATGTTTTAAATCTGTGCTCCTCATCATTCTTCCTTTCAGACTCTCTGGTCTGAATCCTTTCACCGTTGGGATTTCGTTCTGCCGTGATGGGTCATTGGAGTCTAATCGCCAAATACATTAATTTCTCTGTCTCAATAAATCACCTTGAATATTTCCAAGTGATCTCTCCTTATTGAAATTGCTGGTGAGGATAAATAACACAATTGTTCCTTGAGTCGTTGTCAGTGATGATGTAGATATAGTAATATTATGTATTTTCTTAATTTCATTACATATTTGTCTGAAAATATCGACATCTATATCTACATCTGTTTCCGGTTGAGTGAACGCTGGCGCAACTCGCTGCCGCTACTCACAAGTACCTTTTATTTATTTTTATATTCTTCGATACATCTTAACAAATGTAATCCTTTTGTCTTCTACCGACACAGCACTCTGCTATTTCTACATTTGTTTTATGTCTTATGCTTTTATGATTGTGCTTGTTTTCAAGTTGCTTTTATTATTTTGTTTTGTACAGTGTCCTTGAGTGTTTTGAAAGGCTCTTTCAAATAAAATGTATTATTATTATTATTATTATTATTATTATTATTATTATTATTATTATTATTATTATTATTATTATTAAAACTCTTATTTTGAAGTGAGCCATAAAGTATTTCTTGTCACAGGAGCAGTAATCTAAGCAGAGACACTCAGATTTTCTTTTGCCTACTTTAGCTCTTTTGAGCCTAGGACATTCCCAAGCTGGCTGAAAAGACAATCACACTTAGATGCCCAAAACACCTCATCCAGGAAGCACCCAGATGTCATCCTAATTGCTCAAAAGACCAATACAGCACCTCCATAACTACAGAAAATGCACCAGTCTGCCTGTTAGTCTCTCACTCTACTTTCTCCTACCTTGCAAACAAAACCCTGAGATACTTAAAATTTCCATGTCCTTTCCTCCGCTCCTTCCTGATACTTTTCCAGCTAAGTGCCATGGCTTCAGACTTGGCTACAAACCACCCCAGTGTGAGACATGGGGTCCAATGAAACCAAAAGCTTGTTGGCTCAGAAATGGAGACAACTAGAATAATCTATCTACAAGAACTCAGGATCACAAATAAGCGAACAAAGCAACAATGTTAAGCTATAGTTTTCATAACAACAGCACTAAGACTGTGTAGTGTATCTAATGTAATTAGTACAATGCAATAATGTAATGTAATTACTAAATTTGAGAATAAGAAAAACTTTGAAGGTCTTGCTTAGCAAAGTAAGAGAGGACAGTTTGTGCGTATGTCTGAAAAACCGTTCTGCAGTTCTATAGAAAATATGATGTGAAATCAAAAACAGCACCTCAAAAGCAGAAAATCGTATCCTTCTTCAGTTTGGATGAGCTCCACTTTAAGGTGATCTTCCTGCACTACTCCCAGCATGGCTATTTATAGGTCATCCTGCAGAAGTCCTGAAGCTCTGCATCACGTCCAGTATATCAAATTGGCGTCCTGCATTCAATTAGAATTTGGCATTTTTGGCAAGACGGTTAAGTCACAGGAAGTAGTGCTGTTTATCAATCTCACACCAAGTAAATACCAATACTGATGCCTCCAACTTATAAAGGCAGGTTTATAAACTGATGATTATGAGACGAATCATCAGTTTTAAATTTTGAACACATTTTGATGACCCCTACATTCACTGTGATTTCTACTAGCTGTTTTTTAGAGACCTGGAGTGTAAATGTACATATCTCTAGGAGGACTTAAAGTCAACTTCTGTTAGAAAGCATCAATCCTATCGTGCTAGCATCACTCTGATAATAATTTCAGCATTGTTTGTTGTTGGGGGTTTTTTTGTTTGTTTGTTTGCCCTCAGTAAAACTCTATGAATGCAATCAGAATATGCTATTTGGGTCTTTTTCTGTGTCTTTTTAAAAAATCATTCTCCCAGAGGCAATCAGGAAAAATACTCAGTACATAAGTTAATGATGCATGCTCAATCATCCAGGTAAGTAAATCCCAAAAAGTTGATTCTGTTCATCTGGACGTAACATTTTTAGTGGGAGAAACGTTTCATCGCTCATCCAAGTGACTTCTTCAGTCTCAGCTGACTGCAGGTTTCCCCAACCTTATAAACAGCACATTTGCACAATGAAGACTGAAGAAGTCACTTGGATGAGTGATGAAAAATTTCTCCCATGGAAAACGCTATGTCCAGATAAACAGAAACAGTGCAGCTGTGAGTGTTAGTCACATACTCACGTTCCTATTTGACTACAGATGTTAAAAACTAAAAGTCAGGTTGGATTCTGTATTCTGAACAAGGACAATATAAAAATCTGATAAAGCTAAAAAGAAAGAGGAGCAGAACAGGTGAGGTAAACCTTCTGCTTTTCATTTTACTAATACCCAACAGTAAAACAGAGTGGGGGGGATAGGGGTCTGTTTTACTCTGTACTAAGAGACTCTGTGACTCGATCTGACGGGCTGTTTGGATCACAATCTGCCTCGTAGTGACATTTTAATCATGAGATCACACGGTTGGACAAAGACTAGACCTGCTTTCAACACACACAGACACTGACCACACACACACACAGATACAGCCCGCAATCACCAAAATAAATACTTTGTGCCCACACCTAACCACATTTCACCAACATAACCAACCACACCAATGAGCCCACCCTGACTCTGCATCCAAATCTGCCAGCCCAACTGACTCTAATTTACTGTTTCAAGTCTCTGTGTGGCACCAGGGTGGCAGAGTGGCGGGTGGCACCACTGGGGATTTGTGGGTGTCTCAGAGAGAGAGAGAGGGGGGGGGGGGGGGGGGGGGGGGGGGGGGGGCGGGGGGGGGGGGGGGGGGGGGGGGGGGGGGGGGGGTGCATGTGCCCACAAGCTGTCTGCCAGGCATCAAAGACCGCTTTCATTTTGCTTGGTGAAAAATGCTGATTTTTTCACTTCTACTGAGAGCTTTGAGAATTACTGTTCTTAAGATGGGGTTTAACCCATTATCACTTTTGTTGTACAGTGGCCAGAAATCTGCATGAATGCTGGCAAGAATGTTAATACCTGTTTTTTTTTCCTTCTCAAAATAGTATTTATAGCAATGGAAATGCTAAGATCTACTTAGAGAAAAGAAAGAAAAGACAAGGACGGTCTTTGGAGGTGAGGCTGCGAACCATCCAAAACTTAGAAATGTCTCTAAAGTTCTTATCTGAGATAGTTTACCAAAATGACACAAATGTACATTATCCTCCAGAGCAATAAAGGAAATTTAGTGCTCCGGCATCCGGCAGGATGTGCAATTTAAAATTTCATACAGAAAGAAAAAAGAAAAATAAAGAAAGCTGCTGTTTTTTTTTTCTGATACATGCAAATTCTCTCCATTGGTACTGGTGCCAGCAGTATAGGATCAGTATAGGAGCCCAAGAACATGTGGCCATGTTTAAAAGTCAGACAAGACCGCATAAGGAGGTAGAAACATCATACGATTACTAGAAGATTGTAATTTGTGGACTAGTACTTGGGGAAACCTTGAATATACAGTGTGTCGTATACTGGTGACAGGACCAAAAGCTCACCCCATCCGTCAGTCTGACATGTCGTAATGTCAAAATACTAAACCCACAACAAATAAGGCACTGTATGCATACCATAAACAACAATATGAACGTGTGCTTGAATGTAGCTTGTAGGGTGAATATGCATTACGAGTTTATTAGCCTTGTGTTTTGCATTTTCTTTGCTTTTAAATACAGTTTGGTTAGATTTACACACCAAGATAATAAGATTGGGTTTAGGAAATGATCCTGTCTTTTGTTCACATTTTTTAACCCTGGTGAAAAATAAAAAGATACATAAAGCTCCCCGGTGCATTCAGATGACAAGAGTTCCTGATCAAGACTCAGTATAGGTGAGGCAGCAATAGTTAGTAAATCTCAGGTCTACTGGATCCCAGGATTACGTGTAAATAGTTGTATTGATTGGTAGTGGCCTCAAAAATTGTGGGTTAACTCTGACATGAAGAAAACGAAGGGTTTTCTCTTCCAGAAAGAGTTCATTGAAACTCTCACTGTGACTGAGGTAAGAGACCCTGTCGACCTCACCTGCTCGCTCACAGGTTTCTCTCTGACTCGTCCACTTCTGCTGCACCAGAACAAACTGACAGCCAGTCAGCGTTTCATTTCCTCAAACAAACAGTCGATGTCAAAGCACATATCTGACCGCAGAAGATTATATCTTCTGCATAATTATCTCATACAAGCACTATAGTTACACTATTGAAAATGGTGGTTGGAGAGCACAGCATGATCAAAAATTTTGGAAGTATCTGCGATTAACTTACAATCTTGTTGCCTTCAAAGTGGTAATTCGAGGATGGCGACCATGTCTGCAAGTCAGCTGCCATCTTCAAAGTGACTTATGAATCAGTAAGAGATAAAAATGGATCAGTTTGCAATTAAATGGGGTCAAGTTGGCAATTAGATACAATCTGTTTGTCATACGATTAATTCAATTCAATCAAATTTTATTTATACAGCATCAAGTCACAACAAGGCACTTTATATTGTAACATAAGACCCTACAACAATACAAATCCAGGCTAACAGATTACATGTATAAAGCTCCTCCACAAAGATTGATGTAGTTACTGCATGACAGTAATTTAACTGCAAAGTGACATGGACACTGTATAATAGACACAATACAAACACATACACCCCACCAGAGATTGGCTACCAGCCAAGTTCCCAATTGCAAAGTGATGCGTTGGAGACAAGTTGCGCTCAGTGTTGCAGACCGATTCAGATTGTTAGCAACATGTTGGCAATCTGTGTTAATACATTAGACAACAGTTATTTGCAAACCGTCACAAGCTTAATGTCTTAATCAGAAAATCGCACTTTTCATTTTTTTTAAAGATATGATGGCCGCGCTGACACAGATTTACTTTTAAGCTCAGCTGGATTCAAATAGAGACTCTTTCCTATATTTATTCATTGCCTTTATAAAATCCACTGTAGTATGGCGCTCAAGTGATAACAGGTTGGGGTTTGGTTTTTTTCATTATGCTTGCGCTTGACTTAGGGTGAACCATACTCAGAGTTAATTGAAGTAACTTGCACCAGCCTTTCTGGAACTTTCTGGAAATCAGGGTTAGTCAACTCAGAAGTTATTGTTAGAGTCTGTAGAACCAGCTTTCTGAAACAGGGCCCTGTACAGTTTGTCAGTCGGTGCTGCAACAGTTTAAACATTAATGTTAGTTTTCTAGCATTAGTGTGAATTGTAATTATGTTATAATTAGGTTAGTTGCCATTTGTCCCAGTGTAGCTGTGGGACCTTTGTTACTGTTACTGCTCTCTTTCGACAGCGCTGACCTCCATCTTTTACGCAGGGTGACTGAGCAGGTGGGGATCATTCCGTTGATTAGAAAGACTTGGGTAGGAAGTAACAGTTTTTCACAATAAAAGCGTGCATGTACTAATTGATTACTACTGTATAGATTAGCATTGAATGTATATATATCCATTAAAAGACCAAAATCTGCTTTTATAACCTGAAAGTAGAACCAGCAGCGGATGTTTTCAGCTGAAGAAAAGTCACAGATGTATAAAATATGTATATTATATGTATATTTTTTTTCAGTTTGAGTTTTATTTCAATTTTTGTTTTGTTTTGCTCAGTCAGGCTTGTGTGTTTTTTTCTTTTTCTTCTTTATTGGCAAATGTTCCTTAAACAGGAGCAAATATTTGACTGGTTGGATGACTTTCAGGTGTAATTACTAATTATCCTTTGATCACTGATTAGTATTTACATTACCAAGATGTAGCATAGAGTTAAAACAAACCTGAAATTTAATTTTTTTAAGGCATCCTAACTTAGTCCGCTCCATTGACCAGATATTTCATATTATACAAACTTTGTGTCTGTTTTAAGCTGAAAAATATTGATTTTTCTTATTTGTCTGTGCTTTGAATGATAGTTATTTAAACATGACCTCTCAGCTTCTCTTGCAAGTCAAAAATATATCTTTTGATATATAAAAATATATCTTTTGATATCATACTTTTAATACGTACATTTAATTACATTATTTTAAAAGAACTTTATGATCATAGCTAAAACAATATTTAAATTCATTAAAACTGAAACAAATACGATTCTAGATCACATTTAGCCATGTGTTCAAATAACATAGAATATTGATAATAGCACTTTTGTGTTTAATCTATATGCTATACTGAAACAAATTTCTCCTGTTTACAGTCTAGTGTGTTTTAGGAACATGAAACTGTAGTGCCAAAGAGAAATTGCCCCATTACACCCACTGTTGATGGATCTGTACACACACAAACTGCTGCCTGTCTAATCAGAGATGCTCTAAAGCTCTAATTTTATCTGCCCTCTCGGCCTCAGAAGGATGGAGGACCACTTGCACTCTGTGATTAAATGGCTGCCCCCACAAACAGACAGACACATGTGCAGTCAGGCAGACAGGTAAGAAACAAGCAGGGTAAGCATGCAGGTGGGCAGAGACAGACAGGTTTGGTCTTCATTACTACAACCGCAGAATGGTTTTTGGGGTAAATTAGTGTTTCTGTGTGCTTGCACACACAGGAGATATTTACCTACAGTAACTGGAGGATTGTTGCAGTGAAATGTGTCAGTTTGTACAAAGGTTCAGAAAAACTTTGCTTTCTGGATCAATGTGTTACGGATAGAAAAGGAGACAAATACGGTATATGGGCAAACGTACTGGGCCATACCACTTAATTAAAATAATCCCATTGAGGTTGTTTTTCTGGAGTTGGCCTGGTTTCTTGGTTTCAAGTTTCAGTGAAGGGAAACTGTAATGCTTCAGCTTACCAAGACACTTGAGATAATTCCACGCGTCCAACTTTTATGGAACAGTTTGGGAAGGCCATTTCCTGTTCCAGCATGACCGTTCTCCAGTGCACAAAGCACTTCAGAAAAGCTCCGGAGCCAGCCCGTCAAGTTCTTCCACTTTGGTATAGAATAATGTTGAATGGCCAGCTGAGAGCTCTGACCTAAACCCATCAAATACCCTTAATGTAGGCTAGGACAAAGATTGGTGTCAGTCCCTCCTGGCCAGCATCAGTGTCTGGCCTCTTCTGGATGAACGGGCAGAAATTCCCACAGACATAATCCAGAATCTTATAGAAGGCCTTCAGAGACGAGTCCAGGCTGGAGCATATACTAAAGGGGGACCAATTCAGACTGGGATGTCAACAAACTTCTGTAGGTGCAATGTCACTGCGTTTTTCCATGTAGTGTATTTTAGACCTTTTTAGGTTATATTCTAGGGTGAATCTATTTCCCCCCACTGAAATCCTCTCACAGTGGGAGGTATTTTTAATTCACTCAGCCTCAGTCTGAATACTTTGCGTGGTATGCATATCAAGTCAAAGGGTCAAACTTGTCAGGACATGAATTATTAAGAGGAGAGTTTAAGTACAACTCCCAAGATCCAGTTTAAAGAAACTTGGTGCCAATGAAGCAAAAACCAGGCTTACAAGTCACTTAACTGAGCTGTTAATAGCAATCTATGACTCCCCTAGCTGTTATTTTAGGAAGTAACATAAAAGTAGAACATTGTTTTGTTAACTTTTACCCAAGTTGATGTGGCATCAACACTGATGTGTTGATGCCACATCAACACTCACAGCATGGTTAAAGGGTGTTTCGCCAGTCTCTTCCTCACTTTTCTAATTTTCATTTATAGGCAGTTTTAATTATTGATAGCAGTATGCAGCTAATGTCGCAAATATTGCTTTGAAATCCAAAAAAGGGATGGAGGTGAAAAGGGAATATAATTAACATGTTAGTTTGTCAAAAATAAGCAATAAGTTAGTAAATAGTAAATATGAGAAAGAAAATCAGAAACTCAAATATGATTATTTTGGCTAATCATTTCAGCTTTGCAACGATTAGTTCATTCAGTTATTATTTAACACAAAACACTACAAGTGTAGTTGTAATTATTTTCTTTATTATAGGATTGTCTGGCGAAGTCTGACTTTAAAAAAAAATACAATAAGAGTTCACAGAGACGTCTTCACAGTGCCTGTTCTGTTCAGCCAACAGCTCACAAACAGCTTTTCATTAAATGTCACATTTATGAAGCTGGAGCCTTGAATAATTTGGCATTTTTGCATTGAAATGAACCGAACTACTCAGGTTATTCTCAGTAATAAACACGTAATACGTTGAAAGATCTACTGACACAACTGTAATTTCTATCATATCAATTTCTATCATTCTATCATACTGTAGAAACTCTTCAAATATTCAGTATGCACAATGGAGTATCCTGCTACCTAGAAAATACTAAATAGTAATCTACCACCAGTACTTGAAGTATATTTATTTGGCACATTTGTTTGACTGAGCGAGTCTTGGCTACATCCCTGCTGAGAGAGTTGAGCTCTGTCAGCTTTAAATTGCTCACAGAACCAAACGATTGTCATTTTCCAATTCTTCAAAAGCAAAACAATTTTATTTTAGCACAGAAAAAAAAACACATTATAGTTTTGTAGTTTTATGAAAAGATTTTAATGATTTCAAGATTCTTAATGAAAACTCGCAGCTGTATGAACAATGATGTGTAGACTGAGAGTTCTACATTTACCCTCATCTAGACCTAATTATAACCTAAACCCCAAACTTCAAACTGCTCCTCAGAATAAGAGCAGGGAAGTGAGAACCAGACCAAAATGCCTCAAATGCCCACAATTTTGTTGCACATGTATAATGAAAATAAAGGGCTAATCTCATCTATTCTATTCTATTCTATTCTATTCTAAAACCAGACACCGTGTTTCTGTCCCTTTATTCAGGGGTTACATTAATTTGCATTTGTAACTTTCCTTATCACAACCTCAAACTTTAAACTTTAGTCTCAATATTAACACTTTTTTCATCTGGGTGTACGTTCTGACCCCCAAACGTAAGTGGCCCCCTACGTGTGACACTGTAAATAGGTTTATACCCCCATGACAATAAAAGAAGTACATATATGAACCAAAAAATTACACAGTCGCTGACTAACAGACTTAATTCTAACCATAAGTACTACTTGCTTAAACTTAATTTTTACACATCAAGTCTCTAAATTATGGAATCTTGCTTTCTGCCCCAAAAGGAATTGTGGTCATCACTGTCCCCACAGCATGTGTCGTACATACACATAACTACAGCCCCTGGTGTCTACTGCCCTCTACTGTTCATTCCAGTAGTAGCTACATTGAGAACTCAGATATTGTTTTACTAATGAAGTAGACACTGGGTTCTATGTTCTATCAGTATGTTTGATGAGCAGAACTAGTACTAGACTCCATTAGTTTTTGAGAATATGACCCAGTTTCAGTTAATTAACTTTAACTTATAGCATTAATTTAAGCGGGTTCTGTCTGTGCCGCCAAGAAAACTACTGTACCATGTTTACTGTTATCAAAAAACATTTTAATACATATGTCAAATTACTGTATGATGCTTTTTTTCACTTAAAATAAAGCAAATGGTAAGGAAAAGGATGCTGATGGATGGATGGATGGATGGATGGATGGATGGAAGGAAGGATGGATGGTACTGCAGTAAAATGCAACCCTGTATGTATCTGAACAACTCCTGTTACAGCCCCTCTTCTTCAAGGTTTAAGACAACAAGTTCATCACTGTGATTTTAATATAATCCCAATGAAGAGCCTGATGATGTTTGTGCTTTGAGGCGACTGTTGTTGTTTAGTGCTGTATAAATCGAATTGAACTGAGCTGAAGTTGAAAGGGGCTACTTGACTATGATCAGTGGAATTCATCGTTTTGATTCGAATACAAAAAACAATGTTAATAATGCAGAACGCATTAGTGTCTCATCAGCTATACAGTTTTTAAACTACAGCAGACACTGCCACAATGAAACACACTC
>VURO01048293.1:0-10565 GCA_015108175.1 Pelvicachromis taeniatus
CAAAGGATGAATCCTAATGACTTTGTTGGTCTGTTGATGTTTCGTGCAGTTTTATTCTTTCACCCCAACCGGTCGCAGCAGATGGCCGCCCCTCCCTGAGCCTGGTTCTGCCGGAGGTTTCTTCCTGTTAAAAGGGAGTTTTTCCTTCCCACTGTCGCCAAAGTGCTTGCTCATAGGGGGTCATATGATTGTTGGGTTTTTCACTGTATGTATTATTGTAGGGTCTACCTTACAATGTCAAGCGCCTTGAGGCGACTGTTGTTGTGATTTGGCGCTATATAAATAAAATTGAATTGAATTAGCTTACCATTTTGGGAATTCTTCCTGAGAGATTTGAGGGAAAATTAAACCTACTTTCTTGACTTTAAGTTATAAATTAGAACCAGAAGAGGTTAGCTTAATGCTAGAAAAACTACTTTATTGTTGCCTGACAGCAACAAGATCCTGGGTTTGAATCAGCTGTTTGTCTGAGGCCTTTGAGTGTAGGGTACGCCACCATCCTCCTAATGGTCAACACGTTCTCACTCCCAAAGCGTATCATACTACGCTACGTGACAAATCGTCAGTATGTTACGCATCGGGAATGAGAACGGTCTCGAATGGTTGTCTCTTTCTATGTGTTAGCCCTAAATGTGGAAGAATAAGCTAGATGAACCTTTAGAGGTTAGATAGGCTGATAAATCTGGGTCAAACCAAGCTATCCATTATGTGTAATGTCATGATGTCGGGTTTCTGTTCAGTCACTTGCTATTTTATTTCAAACTGCTACTATTTGTTTGTTAAATTTGTATTAAGCCGTCCTATTACTCCATTAAGAACTGTTTGATGTTCCACTTAATGAGATTGATCTAAACTGCTGTTATTAAGGTTATTAGGTTGGCTTTTTGAAAAACACTTTATGCTAAACAAATATCTCCTTGCATCTTTCTCAAAGTATGCATGAGAGTGGCTTTAATTCAGTACTGGTATACTGCAAATAAAATGCCACTTGATGGTGCGTGAATTTATTAGCTTTTTCAGAGTCTCATCATATTTGGATCCTGCCGCGCGTCAGCTGCTGTCAGATATTTGCTTGTTTTTCCCTTGCTTTGTCTGTTTACATATTTTAATATGCCTGAACTCATAAAAAAAACTGTTTTCATATATTATTTTGTATGTGTCAGACGACATCAGTATGAAACTGAGCAACACAGCCCTTTAAAACCCGATTTTACACTACTATCACCTTTTAAGGCACAAGCTGCTTCACTGTCCAGATTTATTGTAACTTGTTTTTAGTCGGTGATAATTATGCTTAGTTTGGTAAGTAGCTAAGATTTGGTAAAAGGCTCTTAGATTTGTTATTAGGTGGTTATTTAAGCAATAAAAAAAGACTCTTAGTGGTTCAAAAATCTACTGAAGTGATGTGGCAACACTGAGCCCATCTCATCAGAGGCACTGCAAGAGAATTTTGGTAAATGTTTCCCATTTTCCCAAAATATCCTTGTTAGATATTAACTGATAACTGTAGAAGTGTTTTTTTTTAATGCAGGTTAATTGAGGATAAAAGCAGTAAGGCTGCTTACACCAGCCAATGCAGATGAACATCCACTTGCGGAGCTTGTCGGTGGAGTAGGTGAGGACGATGGCGGTGTGGAGGTAGCATCCCTCTCCAAACATCCAAAAGAAGTTGGTGGAGTGGAAATAGTTGAAGGAGGCGGTCACAAGGCGACACCATATCTGCAGAATAAAAACAATTATCCGCATTTAAGCAGACTTTAATGTGTTGTTAGTGAATTAAATTAAACCAAGAGAAGCTGATAATGCTACTACTGCTTTTATCCATGGCTTCGTACTTGCTCCAGTCTTACTTCCACCTGACAAATTAAAGGCAAAAATGCAAATAGTTGTATCTTCTGAGAATGAATTAAATTGATCAAGCTTAAACTTATTATGGAAGACATACTTTTATACCTTAATGCATCAATTTGTTTCTTTTTTTTTGTTATGTCCAATAAAAAATGTAATTCCGTGAACAAAAATATTTGCATCTAACTATAATATATAGACTTTATGGTCATTATTTACATGATCATTTTTTCCTCACCATCTCACTCCCAACCAGTTGTGGCAGATTGCACCATGAGCCTGGTTTTGCTGGAAACGTCTTCCTGTTAAAAGGGAGTTTTTCCTTCCCACTGTCACCAAGTGCTTTTTCACAGGGTTGTTTGATTGTTGGGGTTTTCTCTCTATTATTGTACCTTACAATATAAAGTACCTTGAGGCGACTGTTGTAGTTCTTGTTGTTGGTGATGTATCAGTGAGATTGGATTGAATTGGTTAAAAATAGTAAAAACAACATTGTCCACAGGGGCTGACGCAGAAATCGACTGGCATGTATTAGGAACTAGTTTCTCACCTGGATTAACTCATATGATCTTCTACATTTCACCCAATGAATATATTTGGCTCATCAGTGTGTTTTGTTTTTAAGGCATTTAAAGGAAAATACTTTGTTGATAAAATAAACTTCTCCTTTACTTTAAAACCAAATTTTAGTTTTGTTGTTGTTGTAAAGCTCACATAAATGGGCTCATACCACGTTGCTCTCGTGCACCTCGGGGCTCATGGTCATTTGGACGATGAACCAGGTGGCGTTTCTCAGGATGAAGGCAGTTATGAGGTTCCAGTGGATGATGTTTCTCAGGCAGCGGATGCTCCTGTGAGAACAGAAGGAGGGAAAACTCAACCTCTGACGCTGCTTTTCCAACATTTCTCTTGTTGTTAGGTCACAAGCTAAATTTAATTCTGAGAAGAAAGATTAAAAAAAAAAACTATGTAGTTTAAAAGCAAACATGTGAGCAAAGCTGGCAGGAAATATCTGATTTAATTATCTCCTCCTGCTGAGTTTGAGTGTATTTTAAACAGACGCATTAAAGTCACAGTGTAACTCCAATATTACAAATTATTATATCGGAAACACAGAAAATGAAGACGATAGAGACGAATCATGAGCAGAGATGAAGCCTCAAAAGGAACATTTCCCATCAATCCCCACTTATATAATAAGAAGTAAGATTTAATTCCCGCTCTGCTCTTTTGTTTGTGTCATGCCCTGAAAGCCTGATGTATTTTTATTATTTTTTAAATGCGGTAAATAAATTCACCTGAGGATACAATTAAAATCTGCCCAAGTGCCTCAGAGCGAGCGCTTGAAAATAGCAACAGACGACTGAACGGACTGAGCAAGCCAACCTCGTTCACTGCAGTGACGGCCACGTTAGCTGTCACCAGCTGACGGCATTATCAGCCGGCGAAGGCCGCTTCCTCCCCTGCCAAGCATGAGTGACGTGATTTATTTTTCAGCATGCATTAATTCTTAATAGGTGTCACTTTCACTGGCTTTGTGCTGACTGAGCAGATGCATGAGCAGCATTTTCCAGCGGCGTTGTATTTACTTATTTATTATATCGCACGTTGTACAAATTGTATCATGTTTTCTCTATGAAGAGACTCAGACAGCCCATTAGTAACATAGCAGGTTTCAAAATGCGTCAGCACTGTTTGGATTGATTGCAATGTCTTTTTAAGTAAGGTTTAAAAAGCAGCCTTGAGACGATAAAAATCAAATAAGTTTGTGTTTTTCAAATCCCATTGTTCCACAAACGAGAGGATAATTTCCCCACATCGTGTTATAATGTTGCCACCATGCCAGGAGCACAGCGAGGACCTCGCTTCCCTCGGCGCACAGCCTACGGGGGCAGTGTGGCCTGATGGGACTTAATTAAGAGAATGGCTACATGCTCTTGCAAATAAGTCTTTGTTAAAGATGCAGTACATTCATTTTTCTTTTCTTGTAATCGCACAATGTTGCTCACTTTTTAAAACGTCATGATTTTATATTACGATTATACTTGAACTGGGTTTTCATTCATGTGATACTGAACAAACATAAGGTCCAGAATGTTTTGAAGAAACAACCGTAGACGCAAATTTGTAGCTAACTAAGATGTGATTCAAGAGCAGACTTTCAGCTTTAAATCAAGTATTACATTGTCTGTTTAGAAGTTACTGCCATTTTTATACACAGGCCCATATTTTTAGACACTTAAAAGAAATCGATCAGTTGGCTGATAAGCAGCTTCATGTCTGAGACCTGTTCCCGTTGTTATTTTGTGAGAAATTAAGCAGATGAAAGATCAGTTTTGAACCAAGAACTCTTAGTGTGAAGGGAAAAAGGTTTGAAGGAGCCATCGTTAGCCTGAGAACACAAAATAAACCTATTAGAGACAGAGCAGAAAGCTTAGGACCTGCCAAAACAACAAACCCAGTGCATTCTTAAAAATGAGGAATGCCCAACACAACAAGGCCCGAAAGGCCACAGAAGACACCTGAAGTGTATTTAGACAGAAGTATTTTCATGACTGAAGATCAAACTACAACCAAGCGACAGGGTAGGGTGGCTCAGTAGGTAGAGTGGTCGCCCCTTGATCGGAAGGTCGGCGGTTTGAAGCCACCCAACGGCTACCCTTGAGCACGGTACCGTCCCTACACACTGCTCCCCGGGCACTGGATTGTAGCTGCCCACTGCTTCACAGAGTGAATGGGTTAAATGAAGAGAGCACATTTCGTTGCCTTGTACTTGTGACATGTGCAATGACCATAGAGTTGAATTCTATTCTATTAAGAACAACGTGCAAACCACTGGTTACACAGATCAGATTAGACTTTGATGGAAAACATCTAGAAGAGCCTGAACAGTTCTGAAAATAAAAATAATCGGTGGATAAATGAAAACGAGGCGAAGAATGATGGGAAAAGAGAAGGTGTCTCTGGTCATTAAGACTTCTTGTGTTCTTAGCTTGATTATTACATATATACATATATTTTTACATGCTTGAATAATATTTTCAGTCTTTAGTTGGTTTGATCCCTCGGTGTCTCCCTCTGTCCACTCCGTTTAGTTCAGTTTTACTTTGCTAATCACATTCTCCCATGTACTGTCTCTGGTTTTACCTCCTGTCTGTTGTTTACCTTGATCATATTCAGCTGTGTTTAGTTTCCCTCCTGTTTCATGTGTATTTATAGCCTGTGTTTTTAGTTGTGTCACGCTGTGTTTCAGCCCTGTGAAGTTCCTCTGGGGTTCCCTGCTGGTTTCTTCTGTGTTTTTGGACATCAGCCACAGTAAAGACTCACATCTTTGTTTTCAAGTCTGACTCTGCGGTTTGCATTTAGGTCTCATCTCCATGCATTTCATGGCACGAGGAGAGAAACAGTTGCTAATCTGAAGCACACCACATCATGGAGGGCATCGTATGGGTGCTGCCAGCAGAACTGGGTCACTAGTATTTATTGATGATATGACTGCTGATAGAAGCAGTGGAATGAGTTATACAGGGCTGTACTCTCTGCTTAGATCAGGCAACCTTTCACAGTGCAAATGGATAATGATCCAAAGTAAACTGCAAAAGCAACCCAAGAATTTCTCAAGGAAAAGAAATGGGACATTCTTCAATGGACACATCAGCTACCTGATCTCAGAGCAGAAGGCTCAGAGGGCAGAGGACCCACAAACAAGCAGCAACTGAAGCTAGCTGCAGGCGAAGCAAGGGAGGGAACAGCATTTTATCACGGGCCAGACTTCAGACAGTCAGAAAACTGCAAAGGATTTTCATTCAAGAATTTAAAACACACCTTATATTTAAAATTATGTTAGTTTGTCCAATTAATTTTGAGTATGTTAGTATAAACATGTCTGTAATTTCTGTTCATGCAAAGCTTTAGTCAGTCAGTGACGTTGCCACTAATATGAAGTTATAACCAGTCAACACTACAAGGGAATTGGCTGCTGGATCAATCGCTTAAGCAGCTGTATGTTTAATATATACAAAAAAGTAGGAAAGTGAAAACTTTACAGTGTATTTATAGCAAATATTAATCACAGTGTCCTCCTTTTCTTTCGATAGGAAGAGGTCTCTAAAATGAGAGGGTGCCAGTGTGAGTTGCTGTCATGGTAGCTGTGCTAACATGATTTTTAAAGCTTTGTTTAACGTTCTTTCTCCCTTAATTGATAAAAGGATTAAATAAAACATTTATCGCACGCATTTCTTGTCCCGGACATTACGTCACTGACGTTCTGTCTCTGATATCGGCCCAATTTTCATTTTGGAACTACTTTTCCGCCGAGACTAGGCGCTGAGCAAAGACGGTCATCTGGCAGGTATTCAACGTCAAAATATTTGCTGGGTAGTTTTCCCAAATCCTGCACACAGACAGAGAGACTGACAGACGACGAGAACATAACCCTCTTGGCAGACGTAATAATCCATTTGACACACCAGGAAAAATAAAGATTCTCCAGAGGAAATGATGTTCAGTCGTCGGCTGAAAATAGAAATGTGGTCTCAGCTCAGATGGTGCTGGATTTACACTCAGCATGGCCACTGTGTTCCCAGTATTTTTGCTGCAGACACTGTTTGGTATGCAGGAAGGACGTAGATGAGATCACGATGACATTTTAGAAGATTTGCTGACTTTACCGCCGCTGTGCCCTTCTCTTAAATGAGGACAGTATGGATGTTTGCCTTTCTCTGAGATGTATTTGGAGCACAAAACTTAACTTTGCTTCTCAGCGTTCACAGTTTTGACAGTGTGAACAGTAAGAAGACGGATCTCCGGTAATCCGAGTGGCCTGGGTGGCCTATTTATCTTTAACCCAAATTATTGCGCAGTAAGCTTTTCACTGTGAGTGTTACACCATGTAGCTCACTCACAGTCTCCAGTGAGGAGCTGCACTGCTGGGCTAAGATTCACTGCAGTCAGATCAGCTCGAGGATTCGGTGTTATAGATTTGTCCGCGCACGGAGGGGAAACGTGCGACTCCTGAGGCGCATTTCAATAAGATACAGTCGTTACGTGCGCCACCAGTGACAGCTATAACTCTTAGAAACCCAATACAACATTTAGGATGCTGAATGAGTTCCACTTTCTGATTCTGGGTCAGTTTTGGATGAATAAGTGAACTGAAATGACAGTTTTTACAGCTGAGTATTTATAGGCAGCAACCAAAGTGGGGCAGCAGCTGCTCAGCAGGTAGAGCTGCATGCGCACTCGTCCCAGGGATGGTTTTTTTTACCGACTTCTCTGAAATGTCACGTTTGTTGAGACTCACACGAACAGATGCATTTTTATATAAACAAGTCAGTCGGCTGAAATCAGGGAGCTGAATGTTTTTTGTTGAAGAGGTGCCATATGCTGACCACGGAGGTTTTATTGCCAGGGGTCAGTGCGTAAATTTGTCCAGGAAGGGGAGAACTGGAGGCGTTCTTTGTCACGTAAAAGGAAATGAAGTCTGAGGACGTACGACCTGCTGTAACTTCAGGATTTCGGCATCCAGCCGCTGCTTTCCGACGGAGAATCTGAAAGCCGACTTCTCTTCCTCCTGACTTTTATTGCCGGTGCAGGACTTCTATTTCTCTGCGTACCTTTGCCTTTGAAGCATAAACACAAATTGCATTTTCCATTTGCTGTTAGGTGCAAAACGTAATGACTGCTTTGCTGCAGGCATCATTATTTACTTGTTTTCCAACTCATTCCCCAGTTTTTGCTCCAGATTAAAGAACATTATGATTACAGTATAGATCACATAAGTCTTCACTTTGTAGTTAAATTTAGATCAGATGTTCACAATAAGCAGCAACTTCAAAAGGCGGGAAAAGGAAGGCAACATCAAAGAATGCAAAGTGCAGTTCCTCCAATGGCCACTTGAGGCTGACATCTTTACAGCCTGCTCCAGACATCACGTTTACTCTTTACAGTCATAGTTATGAATTATTAGGGAAGGTGGTCGTTTTGACCGAGAGCTTAATGCCTCTGAGAATCCCTGTGCAGTTTTACCACCTGATGGTACTACAGCGTATGAACTTCTTGCTCTCTTTGCTCTTCATATTTTATCAATTCTTTTTCAAATTAGGTCCAAAAGTGTGTTTTTTTATGTGACTAAATAATCCACTACAATGCTGCACGGACAAACGGCACAAACTGATATTTGGACATCAAAAATGTAGAAATGATTGCCAATGAAGCAGCGTTTCTTCCAATTTCCCGTCACTGCTTTGTCCCATTCAAGCGGCTTGTTAAGTTTAAAGTTGGACGACTGCTTTTGACATTTCTGCTCGTAGAAAACATCTTCAGCTTCAGAAACAACTCCTCATTAACACCAGCATCTTCTTATTTTCCCGTCACTGGAGCAGATATTTGAGAACCAGTGAGGCTATTGGACCTGCTCTACAGAAACAACAGAAACAAATACTGCACCCACCTAAATCACAGTAACACCGACAGTATGCTCTGCAAGTTTGTAGCACATGATAAATGATGGAAAGGAAGGACTGAGTGTTTAGGAGGAAGATTACCCTAAATTTTTGCTACACGCAGCTCTTACGATTTTTTAGTCTTTGTTGTGTTTTGTTGAGTTCTGGCTTTTTTTGTTGTTGCTTGCTTTCATTTAAAATGGTTGGATTTGTGGTCTAAGGAAGCTTGTGCGGCATCATACTACTTAAACTGCTTGTGTCTTTGATAAAAATGAGACCAGGCACTATCTGTTATCTGCTAAAGACAGAGGCCTTCAGGGTGGTGGTGGTTAATTGAACACATTAATTGATACTTCTTCATGCTGCTGGCGTTCTTCGGTTAAGGTTCAATGTGACAGACGACCTCATTTAAAATTGCAGTCAACTAATTATCCCGAGGTCAATCTGAGTGTACCTGAAGGCACCTCGCTTTCAGGTACACTCAAAAAACAGTGTATTCATTTTAATTGGATGGAAAGATTGTGTTCGCTCAGATTAGTTAGTAATGACTTCAGCGTGATCCTCGTTTGTCAGCTAAAAATCAACAAAACAAGCAAATAATTAAACCCTGTATGTTTGAAGTGATTGGTGGAACTACTCAGGTAATCACATGGCAGTAACTCAATGCATTTAAGTAGACATGGTCAAGACGACCTGCTGAAGGCTAAAGTGAGCATCAGAACTGGGAGTAACGGCGATTTAAGTGACCCTGAACGTGGCATGGGCTGATGTGAGTGTGCAACGTCGCTGCAGCATTCAGATGGTAGGGTCAGAGTTTGATGTCAACAACATGAAAGCATGGATGCTGCTGGTGGTGTAACAGTGTGTCGATCACTCTCGTGGCACAGCCGAGCATCATTTAGACACCACAGTATAAACGAGCGTTGTTGCTGACCACGCCCATCGCTTTAAGGCCGCAGTGTTACCATCTGAGGCGACACCATCAGTGTCACCTGCTTCTAGCAGGATAACGCAGCATGTCACAAAGCTCAGATCACCTCAAACTGGTTTGTTGAACGGGACAATGAGTTTACTGTATTTAAACGACCTCCACATTCACCAGATCTCAGTGGAACAGATCACCTCTGGGCTGTGGTGGAACATAAGATTCTCATTATGGATGTGCAGCAACTGACAAAAGGGAGTCTTAACCTGGTAAAAGCAAGGCTTACCTAATAATACACTGATTGTTCTTAATAAATTAAATATGCAAAGTTTGGATAATCAGGCTTCACCAGGTGCTCAGAGACCTCCTGGTTCTTCTGAAAGCTCTGGGCTCAGTAACATGTGGAACATCTACTGGAAACGGAAAGGTGCCATTATGTAAATCCTCATTTCGGGACACGCCGTTTTCTGCTCGCTGTTTTTAAAGAGGGATCAGTCATGAATAATCTGCTGCCTTGTTCAATGGGGCCTTATTATGCTGCAGCTTGCGCCCCGTGCTGTCCCGCTGATCTATACTTCTGCTTTGCGCTGAGTTTAGTGTTTCTTAATGTGTACATTTATTCCACGGATTATGTTTCTTATTGACTCCTGCGTTCGAAAAGCTCGGCTGGGGACGGGCACTGCAGATGCTGCGGTGTGCAGCATAGTTCATGCCACATACGTGTCCTTATTAAACACAATAACTAAAATTCCTTCTTTTAGCTTAAAATCCAAAGACAGTCACTTATTAACAGCTCTTAGTAATCAAACAGTTTACGGTACAGATTATTAGACCCACCCATGACTTGTTTTTAAAGGTCTGAATATAACACAGAATTTTTCTCTTTTTAAAAAACACTGATTTGTAAATCGGATCGGTGCTGCGGCTGCAGTAATGCGGACGCTGCATCGGTCTGTTGTGGTGAAGAGAGAGCTGAGTGTAAAAGCGAAGCTCTCGATTTACCGGTCGATGTACATCCCTACCCTCACCTATGGTCACGAGCTGTGGGTAGTGACCGAAAGAACGAGATCGCGGATACAAGCGGCGGAAATGGGCTTCCTCCGAAGGGTGGCCGGACTCTCCCTTAGGGATAGGGTGAGAAGTTCGGCCATCCGGGAGGAGCTCAGAGTAGAGCCGCTACTCCTCCGCATCGAAAGGAGCCAGTTAAGGTGGTTCGGGCATCTGATAAGGATGCCTCCTGGACGCCTCCTGGGTGAGGTGTTCCGGGCATGTCCCACCGGGAGGAGGCCCCGGGGCAGACCCAGGACACGCTGGAAAGATTATATCTCTCGGCTGGACTGGGAACGCCT
>VURO01048294.1:7970-19980 GCA_015108175.1 Pelvicachromis taeniatus
TTCTATATGATAAGAATTACCCTTTAAGGAACAAATCAATATACCAATAACGGCAACACGCTGATTTTAGTACTTTAATACTTTGTTCAACTCCTTTTCCCAAAGAACTGTAATTGATCTAACTAAACACACTATGAATCTGACACACTGTGCTACTGGCCCAAAGCAAGCAGTGCCTGAGAAGATGTAGTTGTAAGCGATAGAGAGGTTTTTCACAAACACAAAAAAAAAACTTTCAAAGTTGCACGGTTGAGAATTTTAACAGAGGCAAGTCTTGTTTGATGAATAATGCAGCCATCTAACAAAATTGGTGAAATCCTTACAGCACATATTTGCACATGATTCTCTTAATTTTAATATGCTCGGGCTGTAAGAGCTGGGTCAAGAAGTGTTTACAAAACTACCAGCGTTTTCATTTATGGAGAAACAAAACTCCAGTAAGGTACAATTTCAGTACTGCGTACAGCATAGCATTACTAATGAGAGAATATATCACCCTGTAATATTGTAAACAAACATAATTGCACTCATTTTTATAGGCTTCACAAGCTAGGAAGTCATTTCAAAGCTGGTTTTGAGAAAAAGGTTTCTTTGAGTTTTTATTGTGGTTTAAAGGTTAGCAGGTGACCACAGCTATACAGTTAAAGCCTGTTATACTGTACTGTGACATAAACACACTCTTTCTTGTTTCTTTTTCTCTCTATCTTTCATTGGCACAGACGCACAAGCACAAACACAAACGCGCACAGCGGATGTGCACTAATGCACAATCGTGGCTAAATACAGTGTGGAAAAAAGGAGGGTTCGGGGACTGCCTGAGGAGCTACAGAATTTGCTTGATCCTAACTGAACTATTTTACTGGGGAGAAAATGTACATCAATATAGCCATTAGTTATAATCATAGTCGAGTAAGGCCAGAGCTGGCATGCACAAGCCCATCGACCAACACAGCTTAGCTATTCAACCATCATCGCATGTGACAAGAAGCAAGGCAATATAACTACTTGCTTTAATTTCTTCTTTTCTTTTTTCTTTTTAATCCCTTGTGGAATTTCATGTTAAGGCATATAAATGGCATTGTTTCGCAGGACAGAGTCATTTATAACAGGAGATGATTGGTAGGGTATACCATGTGTCATAGGTTAATGGTCACAAATGATGGATAATGACAAAGCTGGATCGAATTTTCCAGAGCTTAAAATGCCTTTGAAGGTTGAGGCTCTGTGCCTTAACCTCTATCCGTACTGATGGGCACAATATGATTCGGTGGCTTTTCAATATTTCAGCCAGGTATTATCTTCAAGGATCATATCCCAGCTTTAGTTGCAACAAGAGAGCCCATACTAATCCCCTGAGTGCATCCTTTCTCTCTGGGTACATCTATTATGCTCTTCTCTTAGGGTATACACACATACTGCAGCAACAGAGCAGTAGAGGTCATCTGCAGTTCAGTCTGCAATTAACTTTATGCAATTAATTGCTGATTTCAAGAGAATAAACTGTTCCGAACATAAGGCACGCTGTGGAATTTGGAAGGCTATGGTTTGATTGGCTTTCATGGTAGCTTAGGCTCAAACGGTTCATGCATAATGGCTAACACTGTGCATTAGTATGCCATTAGGTCGCCTTTTGCATATGGGGATGAGTATGCATTTGTAAGGAATATATAATCAAATAAAGCCTTGTGTGTTTGAATTACTGTGGAATACAAGGTCTCTTGCTGCATTATTTGTCCAGGCTGTCCATTAGTTATCCTTGACTTTCATACAAATTAATTTAGCCCTCAGCACCCAGTGGAAGACATGGCTATTCAGCATACGCCGTCTACTAAATTATAATTGTACAGTTTGTGCACAGGCACAGGTCAGAGGTGCAGGTCAATTACAACCTGCAGTGGCTGAGAACTGTAAGCCCTGGGGGAACCTGGGTTTGATCTGTTGAGGCATGGGGAAGACTGGAAAAGAGTAAGCACTGCAATCTCAAAAAGAGAATTGGGCGTTTTGACTACTAGAAGGAAAAGACTTTGAAACAGTCATCCCTTTACAATTAGTTCAAGGTCTGGGTTTTTTTTTTTTTTGTTTGTTTGTTTGTTTTGTTTTTTTTACCAGGAGGGGAGAGGATACTGTTGATTAATTTAGACAGAAAAGAGTTTGTGGCCTGTGGACCATTTTAGAAATGGAAATGAAAAAATAAAGAAAACTAATCACAGAAAATCTAGAAGCCTCAAAGACAAGAGAATGGAGATGACAGCCTAATTAGTTAGGTTCCAGCGTGGTTCAGGAAAGAAAGTACTGATGCTGTGCTGTGAACCAGGATGTAATGATGAGAGAGCTGGAGTGTGATTGCCAATGTGGCCCTGAGACCCAGAAGTTTTCAAAAGGCGTGGGAGGAAAGACAGCCGAGCTCTCCTCCCTGACTTGACACTGTTTGTTTCACAATCTGATATTTGACATAATGAGCAAAAGTATGTGTGCGTGCGTGTGTTCGTTTGCGTGCACGCGCGTGTGGGTTAGAACTTACTCGTAATCATAGATTGTGATGGTAATAAAAGGAAAAAAGAAACAGAACGCTCCATCTGGTGCTAGGCACTACAACTTCCCCTGTCAACAATCCCTAATCATTGGAGACAGGCCCTATTAGAGGACACAGACTGTCCAGCCCTCACCAGAGCCCCCTCTGAGTGCAAATCATTACTCTCTGTATATCTCACTCTTTTGTCAGCACAGGTCATTAGCCAGCATAAATATGTAATGCCCTGACATTTAGGCTAAGGAAGAGGGTGTAATGTTAAAGTAAAGTTAAACTTAGGCAATTAGGGAAAAGGGAAATGTGGGGAAAATTAAAGGACAATGATCCACTAATGTCATGTTTTATTGTTTTGCAGAAGAAGAGCTAGAAAATATTTCCAACCTAAACACATTTGCGTTAAGGTTTTGATATGTATTTATTTCACACAATGCCCATTAAGGCTAACAATGTGTAACATCCACTATTACTTTTTTTTTTTTAAAGTAAGTGTGACTTACTCCTTTTACACTCCCCATTACTTCTGCGTTAACCAGACACATAGTTTAAGAGACATTATCAGATAAGTACCAGTTAACAACATAATCTTGAACTTTACATATAGGCAGCAATCATAACAACTATTTCTCCTAACAAGGAAGACAAAATCAGTGTGTTTCTTTTTTAACTACAAAGGCTCCAGCAAAGTGACTGGATGGAGATTTTACATATGACTTTAAAATGATATATCACTTTGCAGTGTGTTACTCCCCAACGTCACTACGATGCCTCATTAATCATTTATTAGTTTCCTACATGTTCTTCTTCATTTGCCAAATGCTTTACTGCAATTTAATTATAATAATTGATGGCCATCAATTAGGAGAGAAGATGTCTGCGTGTGGTTGCTTATCATATATTAATATACATAGCACTTGCAAATGTAAAAAGTGCCTCTCATTTTAACATTTCAGCAAGTCACTGTTTTAAGACAATAAATGTTTTATTGGCTACAAGATCATCAAGGCTGCCTTGACATACAGATGTAACTACTACTGACAGCTGACTATTTCAAAATCATGTAGTGTATAAAAAGCATGGCTCTTAACCAATTTATGAGGAAAAAGCACTAATGTGTTTTAGTGTTATGGCTAGTGGTGGTTGAGGCTTACGCATGAGTTCAAAGCTAGTTTTTAATAGTTTGTGTGCACTAGAAGGAGACAAAGAAGGAGTTGTTATTTTAACATCTAATTATTTTTTTTTTAAGTTTGCAGAGCCAATAGAGGGAAAAGACTGAGGCAGCCTAAAAAAAAAACCTATTTTGATTGCTAGTTAAACTGTGACTTAAAGATCTAGCAATCAGCCATGGAGGCTGTGTCACACATACCACTTATTGCTTTCCACCATACTACCGATTGCGTGCAATTGTGCAAAAAAGAACGGCTGATGGCAAAATGGAGATAAGGTTTGCCTGCAGACTTTGATTTTTTAATCAGGGAAAAATACAGAGCTGACACAATCTTTTCAGTCGCCTACTGTAATGTAAAATGCAAAAAAATCATCCTTGTTAAGAGTAAAAACTGTCATTGTGGGCACAGAAAATGAATTTGATTTAAGGTGGGAATATTCCATGTGAACAGCCTCGCTGTTTTAAGTAAACCGGAACACTGATGTTGTTCACTTCCACAACGTGCATTTCCGTTTTTGCCCAATGGAATCTGTGTGCTCGGTGAACACCTGTATTTCCATAAGATCAGTCGAGTCTTTTAATATAGGTTAATGTGTGTTGTTGAATGTCAGACAGTTGAGGCTTGAGAAAGCCAACTCTGACCACCTGTCAACTTAAAACCCATTTAAACAAACAGCTCGGTGAGAGATGCTGGAAGGATATTGACTCGTGCTAGTCCCTGGAGATTGCATAGCAGCAGGAAATAAAGAAATGTCAAAGAAATCTGAACAAACGAGGCAGGTTGTTTCCAGCACCTTTGGGTGAGAAAATAGTGATGGTAGTTTCTTCTTTGAGAGAAACCTGGAAACCTCATTGCAGCAGAGAAAGAAACTCTGGTGTATTGTAGTCTGGAGGATTTAGTCTGTTCCATTACTGAGACGCTTTAGTGTTCGACACCATATCTGCTCAAGTCACTCATTCCATCCATCATATCCTTTTAATGTTCGCTTTGCAGGATAAGCAATTTAGAAGGACAAAAAGGGCAGGCCGTGTTAATTCCACGAAGCTCCAAACTTTTAATTAGGACAAGCCACAAAACAACAACAACATTAACAATAGAATACAACACAATAAAAGGGTAATTATCGCAAAGCTATTCTCTGGCTGCCAAGAACACCATAAAACTAATTACCAATGTCTGACAGCAGATGGTTTGGGGGTGGCAAGCAAAACTGGGAAGGTATATGTGCATCAGAGTATGTGCTTGTGCATGCATGTAAAAGGAGTTGTTGACTGCAAAACAAGAGCCCTTCCTGCAGTACTACTGAGCCTTATCTAGCTTTACTGCAACAACAATCTGTTTTGGAGTGACAGAAAAGAGAGAAGATTGACAGTTTCTCTTTGGTAGTCAAATAAGGTACTGTTTGGTAGGAATAATTTTCCCACTCTCACAATAAAACCTGTTCTAGTTTTGTTTAGGAGATACAGAATCATAGACAGGATTGGCTGAAACTTGTGAATTTCAGACTTTCTTTTTAATTGCTTTCAGACGCTGAGGAAAGTGACCTCTATTTCCACCAAGACAAGTTCAAGTGGAGGAAAAAAGTTGAAAAATGTTTTATCTAATCTGCCAGTTAAAGAGAAGAACAAGCAAACAGCGTAGTCAAAGCAAACATCCTGGGAGTGTTCTCCAGTTGACATTAAACAGAGCGATGTTTGATGGGTACACAATGTCAAACTAGTGCAGCCTGTCTCGGTGGCTTCGATAGCATAAACTCGTCTTTAATGAAGAAACAGTCTTTCTGTAACCCACTGTATGGACTAAGGGCACGTTGGCAGTTATTATAATAAAGCCAGTATTTCATTTAGTTTATTTCATTTCATTCGGACTTTATCTATCTTGCTTTTAAACATCTGTCTTTATTCTGTGTATGTCCATGTGTGGCCTGTCTGTACTACTACTACTTATTGAATTTCAGGAGTGATCACTCAGACTCATTTAAAAGGCTGGACCTGGAACATGTTGAGGACACCACTTTATATTCCTGAAAGCATCGTGGCTGTATTCCAAAAGCACTGGAATAAATGTAATTAACAATTATGGACTGCCCTGCTTGACATCTCATTATTTGAGCTTTCCTGGTGTCCTCTTCCTTCCCTGCCTTCATCTCTTTGTCTCTGCCACGGAAATGTTTCAGCCAGTCAAAACACACAAAGACAGCCACGGGGTAAAAAGGAGACAGGGGTCTAAGGGAATGCTTGTGTTTAAGTACATTTTTGGCTTGGGCTTCAAAACTAGGGGGTTGAAAGATCTTCTAGCAAACAACTGGATTAAAAAATCCATTTGTGAGCCCGTACACGGTGCTGCCCGCTGATATTTTGACATAAAAGGAGTAGGTGGATATGTGGTATGCACACATCAAACACACAGTCAAACATGCCTGTCTGCAGCAGGCCATTAGGCCCAGGTGAAGTGGCTGATGGATGATATCTCTGTCTGCCTCAAATCATTCACATCCAGCTTAGTCCAGAGGGTGAGTAACGGAGGTCTTGTAGAACTTCTCAAAGTCATGCAGTGAGCTGAGTGTCTATACTAGCTCACCTCTGAGCCCAGTGACAGAAGCACAGCATTTCTTACATTACATGCTGAACATCACACTATTAATACATTTACATATCAGTTACATTTAGGAAGGCAAAACTGTTTTAGACAGTGTGGCATATTTGTATCATTAAGATTCATTCATGAATATTCTCATTGAACAATTCAAGATATGACCAGAAAAGAGAATATAGACGATGTGGTATTCAAAAGAAACACAATAAAACATTTTAAAAGCTGACAAAAAAAAGTGATCCCCCATAAAAATAATCAGGATAACATTATTCACTGTCTTTGGCCATGTGCATCAAAGAAAAGTTATGCATGAGTGATGAAACGCTTGCAAAATGACTTTTAAGTACACTGAGCTGACGAAGAGCAGTATGATCATACCTAAGGTACTTCACTGCTACAGACAAGCACACTCTTTGATTTTCAGGGCAGTCTCATTTAACTAAATTATTCAGCTGGTTTTGGAAAAAAAATGTGTGTCTTCTTCATTCTTAGAAAGATGTGGACATTCAAAGAAATTCTATAAACAGGATTAAAGACGAATATCAAATGGCACTCGCTAATAGTTTAGTCGGCTGGATGAAAGATGAATTTAGAAAAAGGTATGGTAATGAACAGTTATCTGGTTGCTGAGAACTACACCAACCTGATGATGAACTACGCTTGAACAGCAAAATGTGACTTCTGAACAGTTTTTGACAGATGTGTATGACTCGTTAAAAAAAACCCAACAACTGTATAATTATTTAATATTATTGAAATGATTATAGTGTATGATAATGATAATTATACTGTATTTTTTTACATTTTAGCTGTGTGTGAATGCGCATTAAAATGCTCTGCTAAAGTCCTCTATTATTATATATCATATTATTACGGACAGATGTAATGGACAGATGAATAAAGCTGGGGGTGTTCTTTACATGTCTTAAACCAGTCAGAATATTCAAAGGCAGCCCTTCATCTTATTTTAGATCAAAATGTGAAAACATCCCTTTTATATACCATCAGAGTATGAGTCAGAGGTTTTTGATCATTACCATGTAGCACATTTGTTTAAATTCTTCTTGTGAAAACGGGTCATTAAAAAAGGATGGCACGACAACAACTGCTTGTCCTTGACAGCTTATTAATCTTTGGGTTGTGAAAAGGTTTTGGCAAAACAAACTTTTTTCTGTATGTGTGCTGATTGTGTTATTGGCTGACTGAGTAACTGATTACTTCTTTGAATGAATTCACAAATCAACTGGTACAATCCTAAAGTGATGAAAACATAATAATAATAATGGTCATGTAAATATTGTTTCAGCAGGTGATTTGTGTATTCTGTTATTGTTACAGGTGCATCCTTAGAAAATGATGATGTTCTGCGTGCTGTGTTAGCTTTGTGGTTATTAGATGTCACTGTTTAAAGCGACTAATGTTATATTTCACAATGACACCAGAGTATGTTGATTAATTGTCCAACTCCATCCTAGCTCACTAACATTAGCTCACTAAGCAGCTAGCTATCGTAGCTGGTTTCACTTGTTTCAGTAAGCTAAGGAACTGCACATTAGCCTCCCTGACAAACTTTACTGCAGTGGCACTGTGCAATATTTGTAACGACAGTAGAAGACTGCACTTACTTTGTGCATAATTCTGTTTAAACAAAACTAATGACAACAACTCTTCAATTAATTCATTCATCAAAGAGGAGGAAAAGGAACCTCTTTTAAAATTAGAAGAAAAAAGTGGAGCAACAAAAAAAGAAACAAGCCAGGGCTGAGTGGATCAGATAGTAATGATCAAATATAACGGTAAATAACTACATGGGTTAAATGTAGGGGAGGCACACTTGAATAACATCCCTTTCTCTAGGATTATATTATTTGTTTGTTTTTTTTACTTTGAGGTGTAACATGGATTAACTTTGTTTGGAATAAGGAAATGCGCTGTTGACTTTTTAGCATGAAAGAAGCTATCATAAACGCTTCGTAGCTAATTAACTTGATCACATGTTTTGCGGAGTAGAACATTTGCAGGGGTAAATTTAACAAATTTGGACACTACTTGATGTAGTTAACTGATTAAACCTGTGTCCAACTGAGTTAACTGTCAAGTTATAAAATTACATTTTGCTGTTGTTATTTTCTTTGTTTTAGGTTATGTATTATCTAATTGTGATAAACAATTAGATAATTAGATGCCTAGAGCTCTAGCAGAATCTCAATGAGAGTTTTACCTGGATTAATAACAGATCACTGACCCCACCACATATCCTTCTCTTCTGCAGACCCAGGTAACCGATGTAAAGTGCATGGTGTTAGACACGAGCATATAACATTGAAATGACATTTTTTTAATTAATATATTATAGGGAGATGTCATCAGAAATGGCAGCTTGTTTACTTCTGGCTTGTCCATTGATTTGTTTATTAGTACTCTATATGTGACTTCTTCAGAACTGCTGTCTTTTGTTTGCCTATCCATAGGTGTGCATGTGTAAAGACAGCAGTGTAAAGGGAACTTCTTTCTGCATGATTAACTAGGCACTTTCCCAGTGACCATGAAAGCTTTGTATAGACCACTGTTATCAATAAACAAAAGTATTGAAACACTGAGCTGTACCGCCAGAAGTTCCGTCTTTCTGAATTCCTTGCAGTCGATATGAGTTGGAGTGGGTGCATTTCATAACTGTGTGATATTGTTTTGCATAACTGCATTTTGTTCTAAGTATAGATCTCAAACTGCTGTACCAAGCAAAACTGGCAAAATCATTGCAGAGCTATAATAAGATGTTCTTCTGTTAGACAGGTGCTCCAGTTATCGGCACACTTGGATAATGATCCGAATTTCAGTGCTAGATCATATACCCGTTAATGTATTACATTTAAAATTTCATACAAGTAATGCTCCAACTCAATATAATAACGATTTACAAATGTAATGCTTTATTTTCTTTAAGTTATTCTAAGTGTATTATTCTTCATATATTACACCAGATGTGTAGATTTATGCTAGATTAAACCTTTGCTTCCATACTTTATTTAGTGTACTAAAAAATAAAATAAAATAGGTTCAGCACCTGTGGTGGTTAATGCTCTTTCACTTTACTGTAAAAAAAAAAAAAAAAATCAATTTGCTGTAGAGTTCACTATTCAGCGTGCTTGGACTTAATGCATAAAGTGAGTGTGGCCCAGGCAAATAGGGAGAGAAGTATTTTCTCTCACTGCCACAGAAATCCCTGCTAAGAGAGAAAAAGAAGCTACACTTAGAAGAGATCAATACCAGCTCTCGCCAAAGTAAAATGGATGACACGTCTGACCTGCTGAACTTGTTGGAACAAAAAGTCATCAGACCATTATCAGAGCATTCGTGCAAGACGCCCACAACAACAGAGGGAACAAGGGCAGCTTGTTGTGGACAAACAGACTGCACTTCCCAAAGAACCCTCTCCTGTAAACGTCTGGCAAATATAACACACATCATTGAATCATAAGAAATGTGTTGATAATGCAGTGACAATAATATTGATGGTGCAATTTTTTAAAATGTAATGTCTGGAATGACGTGTTTTGTTAATGAAATATGTAATATTGCAACCTTCTGGCATAAGAGGCTAATGTATTGCATTGCTGCTGCTCTGAATAACTATGCCTTAATTGATTTGACGGAGCCTATTCGTGAAGCTTTTTATTCAATATCCCCATTGTATCGATCAGGTGAAAATGTACAATTGCCTTGCTATGCCATAAGAGAGGAATCACTCGGGGGAAACTGTCCGGTAATTAAGAGCCTGCCCAAAACCATTAAACTGCTCAGTAGCCTCTTTAGTTTGAAGTGCACAGCCTCCAACAGTCCATTACTTTGATCTACAGGTCACAGTGGAACAAAACTCAATACGCAGGCTTAGATAGTTTTATGAGCTATATCAAGTTCAGTTCAGTGTCGCTTGAAAATCCATGACTTTTCCATTGTATTGCAGCTGTAATTTCTCAATACGATGGAGAATTGAGATAAAAATAGCTTAAGACTGTCACAGCGCATCATTTCAGTAATACAGCTGAGCAGCTCGATGGCGACAGAATAAATGAATGAAAAGCCCCAAGTCCAAACAGCTCCATCTGAATCCCCACATAACCATAACTGAATTTCACCACATTTGAATTTCAGATTTGCTGATCGTGCGCCGTACTTCAAACATTAAATTGTACTTTTAGATGTCATGCTCACAACGACAATGCTCTGCTTTAAATAAAAATGTGATCACCAATTTTGATTGCATGTTTAACTTTTGATTATGCCATAATCAATAATCTATGAGACTACCGTAATAAAGTAAAGAATAAAATAATGAAATTGTTACAGTGATCAGGTTACCGTTTTTCTTGTGATGAAACAGTTTCATTATCAGTGTACTTATTACCCAAGTTAGAAGGCAAGGTACTGGATTTGATGAACTGTAATAATAAACTCTTCACATAGACTAAAAAGATAATTCAATAGATAATCAAGCCCTAAAATGATTAAATTTGGTTTAATAGTTTGGTTTTAGTTGGGCTGTAGTTACAATCTTAATGCTGTAGTTACATTGTAAGTTTTTAAAAACTGAGCTTTAAAATGAACAGTGGTAATAAAAACCGAGAGAGGCCGACAGCGATCACTGACTTGAGCTTGTTCGGATTAAATAGAACAAGATACAAAGCATTTAAACATGTTAAAACCACAACAGCCTTAATAAACACAGAGTAATTTGGACCTGGAAGCAGGGCTCATACGTCATCACCTAAAGACCGGATAGTAGACTAAATCTGAAGTTGACTAAAATATAAAGTGCAAAGTTTGTTGTGTTAGAATTGCGCCACACAGTTTACAAAACACTCTCATTTTCCTTGACATGCTGAAGTATGCTGCATGCAAGTAAGACCAAATAAGTAAATACGTGCTATCTCTGCATTCTTCTGGGAATTTTTGAGCATATTGGTTTACATAAATCTTGTTTCAATGTTTTTCCCCCAGTTAAAGATTAAATCAGACTAAAGTGTGGTGTTCAACAGTTGTTGTTGGCTATGTGAATGATGTAAGGCTTTTTTAAAAAAAACTTATTTGGCTTTTGCTTGCTGTAGACAAACAAGGTGATAATGACAGCTGTACTTTGAGTCTGAACGTGAGAAAAGTATTGAAGATGATGAACATGATGTGAAGGACAGTACTTGAATCTAACTGTGATCACAGAAAAACTCTTGATATATACAAATATTTGCATGTTATATAGAAATTATTCTGTATAGTTCCTTGACCCTTTTTGCTTCTACACATTTTTGTCTTTTTTTTAGTTTTTATATTTCTACTATATCTCTAATTCACGTTTTCTTGTGGACCCATATGCTGCTGTAACAGTGGATTTCCCTGGTGTGTGATTAATAAAGTCTTTGTCTAATACATTCAGTAGACCACCATTGGTAATTACCAAATTACTATTTGGTAATTACCAAAATCAATTTTAATGCTTCTGTAAAGTTAAACCCACCACTATGGGCAAGCTCTTTAATTAAAGTGGTATTTTTTTAATGTTAACATATAATTATTGTTGTTACTATTTTTTTGATTAAGTTGCCTAATTACAGTTATTTATTTGTATTGTTCAATAATAAATATTACTGGTTGATTTTTATGTTTGATTTTTTTTCTGTCTTTGTAAAGAAATTCAGTGTGCAGGTCAATATGAAATAAAACTATG
>VURO01048294.1:20000-44022 GCA_015108175.1 Pelvicachromis taeniatus
GGGGTCTCCTACTTGTGTCTGTAGTCACTGGTGACATTAGAAGACTCATTTGTCCAGACTTTGTTAGCCAATAGTGTTGATTTGTGGAGGGTCACATGCTCCAGACAAAGTCAGGGTTGTTGGAAAAGAGGTGGGGAGTAGGAGGAGAGGTGAAGACAGAAAGAAATGGTCTTTCTCTGTCTCTGCCTGTCTTGTCTGTGGGAACTGTCCCTACTATGGTTGCTGCAGAATGCTGTCATTATGCCTTGTGAGGAGCATTCACTCAGAGGCTGCTGCTGTGTGTCACTGTACTTGTGTGTGTGTGTGTATTTGGTCTCTTGAGTGCCACTTTTAACTCCCATTGGCACTTTTAACTTGTGTGTGTGTGTGTGTGCAGTGTGTGTGGGCCTTGACTGACGCATCTCTGTTGTTATCGTCAATCAAAACCCAACGTCACATCGGAGTGAAGCGCTGGGAGAGGAATTCAAGTGGGAACGAACGAAATAAAGAGTGGAACAGATAGAGAGAGACAGGGCGAGGGGGCGGAGGAGAAGCACGAGGTGATCGGAGGCACTTTCACATCAGCTGGCTCTCTGACCTCTGTCTTTCTCTCTCTCTATCCCTCACTTTATTTTCTTCTGCCTTTCACTCTCCATCCTTCACTCATTCCCTCTCGCAGTCTTTGTCTCATCGTAATCTCTCTCCCAGTGGCCATTCCCACCACATTCTCTAGGGTCACCCAACAAAAGAAGGAGGGTGATACTCTGACAGTTGCGGGGGCTGTCATATGAGTTTCCTCACACATATTGACCTCACACATTCAATTTTACTATGCTTGTGGGGACACTCTTATTCCCTGACTGCAATCTTCTCAACACAATTCTAAAAGACTAAAACGTCCCTCTAGAACAGTTGAACTTATTGTCACCTCATTGTCATTTCATGTAATATTAACCTTGTTTTTTATATAAGCTCCTATGAATAATAATCAACAATAGTAAACACAGGCTGAGAGAACCGTCGTCAACCTGAAAACATCTTTTTTCTGTGAACACTTTCACCGTTTTTGGTTCCTATTTTTCAAACTTTAAATCAGCACTCGAATCCAAAAGCCCCCTCCCTCAAACAGTAGCCTAAATGGACCATCAGACAATTCCATCACAGCTTGGGCTACTTTGGCAGATCTGTGGTCATCAGTGTGTAGCATTCAACTTTTGTCTGTTTCCCAAATTTGGTGACTTTCATACATTGTGGAATTTCCTTTAATGCTCATGATTCTCTTAACCCTAATGCGGAACTCTTGTCTTCTGTAATTTGCTATAATGCACACACACACACACACACACGCGCGCACACACAGAGTCTTGTCTGTCAAAAGAGCAGTGAGTCCATTAAGGCAGACGGAGTGAATGCAGAGGGTCGGCTGGTCGAGCACGGGTGATAAAAACATGACGATCCACATAGTGTTGCCACAGAGACGTAGAAGCACGGGGGAGGGTGAAAGTAAAGGATTGTGTGGTCCTGCTTGTCAAAAATATTATAAAATAGTATAAAAATGATTATAAAAATACTTTCACTTGTCAAGTGAGGGCGATAAAGCTTCATCTGCACTTTGTCCTTTGATCATAGCTGTTTACTTGATTTAGAAAGGAGCATGCCGACTCTGTCAAGACTTCGCATAGCTTTCCTATTTATTGTTATTTTTCACAACGCTTCATTAATCAGCCCGAAGAGAGTGCCAAAGAAAGGGAGACAGAATGAGAGCTGGCGAGCAGTTGATGCAACACAGTATCTATAGATAGACTGGCAAGAGATGGAGTTAAAGCAAGAGAGTGTGTGTCAATAAAGATGGAAACGCTCAGAAACCAAGAGACAGCCGGAGGCAGGGGGATGGGGGGGCATGACAGGGAGGAATGCCAGAATGCCCAAGAGAGGCAAGAACTGCCAGCCCAGTCACAGACAGAGCCCGTCTGGAGAAGAGAGACAGAGAGTGGGGGGAAAGAGCCTGGCCCTGTCAATACAAGGTCATGTGAAAAAAATACCCCTCTCTCTTCACCCACCCACCCTTCCCTGTGTCCACGCATCACTTTGCCCCCTGGAATATTTTATATAGACAAAAAAATGTGAAAAGTCATCAGAAATTAAAGAAGAGAAATGCAGGAAAGTAGAAGAGCACGAGGAAGAGGAAAAGTGAAGGATGTGGTTGTGGCGGGAGACAGAGGGAGTGTGTCTCAGGGTAACAGGTCTTAGGGGAGCTTTTAGCCACAGGGTGGTAAGTGAATCATGTCATGTGTTGAAGCAGCTCTAGTCAACTATCTTGATACTTTCACAAAGATCCCCAGATACACCAACAAATATTGGCATACTATATGTGTGCTTGTGTATTTTAGGCCTATCTGAGCTCCAGATAGGCCAGAAAATGTATTTTTTTAATAATAAGTAATTCTAAAAAGATTTCAGTTACTTTCTCTAAAGCCAATAGGATTTTACAAATGGGGCCCTGGGTTGCTCTTCAAGATCACAAATGCAAGCTCTTTAACTCCTCCCAAAAAACAGCAGTAGATGTGCTGGTAAGAGCTAACGGGGATCCAAATAAATCAACACAAAGATTACACAAAGGATAAAAATAAAAACACTTTTATGTAAAGCAGGTAAAACAAAAGACAAACTTTATAACTCAGAAAGCATCAGTTTATTTTTCCTGTTTTGTCCTGCTACAGATGTTATCCCGAAATAAGAATAATTATCCAGATATTATACAACCCTGCAGACTTGGAGCTTATTGTTTTAGCCGTGCAGACATTTTCTCTTTGAGGTAGCCGTAGTTGTAGAGTACAAGTATACATCCTCACCGCTAAATGGCTGAGAAAGAAAGTGGAACAAACACCAGTTTAACTGACAAACATCTTCCCCGGATGTTCTTGGAAAGCAAAAAGGAAGTAAAATGGTAATAAATACTGTCTAATGTTAGAAATGCAAGATGCCTGAAGCTTGTCAGGAGTGGTTTTTACTTTTTAGTCTTGGTATTCATAGTGTGTGGTCTTTAACTTCACGGTCAAAATTGTGGCATCTCTTTATTGGGTTTAACCATAATCATATGCAGGTTGTTGTTTGTACTTTGTAACCTTTTACTGCTTTAGCAGCTATCATTGATATTAATAGCTCTTTTGAGTTTAAACTTTAAAAAAAAACTCTAATTACACATTAATATATTGCTGCTAATTGATTTTAAGTCGCTGAACGCATTGTTGACAAAACCCCTTTTCCAAAGTGGTTCAGACATCTTTATTTAGAATACACTAAAGGAAATGAAATATGTGGCATTACAGCTCCTCAAAACAACTCATTTTATGGGCTGATTTTTCTCTATAGTCGATGGTATCTGTACCTGTTGCTGCAAATTAGGATAATCCACCCTCAAACACATTCTGAAAAGCAGGGTTTCTGTCCTCTCTATCCCTACTTTATCCTTTATCCTCACTTCCTTCCCTCTCCCCCTCCTTTCATCCTTCCATCCTTCCCTCCAATCTCGGCTGAACAGTATGGTCTTTGACTGAGTCTTAATCTTCATTACAGGGCATTAGTCCACTGGGGAGGCCCTGTCTCGTCTCCCCACAGCGCAGCCTGGCACTGTCCCACAAGGGACGCCCTGCCACGGCGCAGCACAGACACCCTGCCAACCCCTCTTGCCTCCCACTGGCTTCACCTTGGTCGCCCCTTCGCTCAAATGAACTGTTAAATAAACGGCAGGCCTTAATCCACATGAAGGAGTGGGGGTGGAGGTGGCGGGGTGGATGGCATGGCTGGTCAGAAAGAAACAATAGAGTTGGCCCTGGACGCCTCCATTTAAAGCAACCATCAATCATACTCACCATGAGATTTCACTCGCTTTCTTTTTTTGATGTAGATTTTATCTTTCATGATTAAATCCCAGGGAATCAAGGCACCGGTAATCTGAGGCATGTGGGCGAGCGCTCATATGCGGCCCATGAGCATGGCCTAGCGTCTGACAAAGTATCTGTTAGGTGTTTGTAGGTGTGTATCCTTAAGCAGTAGCACTAGCTTCCCTTTTATGCGTGTCTTCAACCTGTCACGTTGCCCGCTGCTTTGTTTTATTCATCAGCGCTCTCTCTCGTGGACGTTAATACGCACACAGTTATACTGCACACAAAGTGTATCGCTTCTTTGAGCGTGCTAACGAGGACAGTTGACTTGCTGTGATTTAGATAATTAAAGAGGATGGCTAATTGAGTAAACAACCATCGGGGCCGTCACCCCTAATTAAGTGATTACAAGGAAGAGCACACTCAGCCAGCACAGTGCCAATTAACACACACACAAACACGCACGGAGACACGTGTGAGGACATGGAGAATTATCTGTTAGAGAAACAATGATTAGGCTGAGTGGGGGATCCCAGGAGAGGCAGGCACTGAGAGGATATCACACACACACACACATGCAGGCAGGCAGGCTCACACAGAGCATCCTCCCAAGAGAGGGTATTCTGTGTCCTAGCAGTAATTCATAGTGGATAATCCTTTTATTCTGCTAATAACACTGAAACTAATGGGAGAAGTTCACTGCAGTCACAGAGCGTGACCTACACACTGCTGCTATGAACCCTACAGACAGTGCCTTGGCACTGAAGGAAAGGACTATCTAACATGACAGTTAAGGATCAATTTACATGAAATTGGTCATCCTTTCTTTGTCAGTAGTGATTACTGTTTTAAGCACTAGACCACTGCAGAAAAAATAAACAGCCAAATGTAAAACTCCAATTAATGCTTTTTTTTTTTTTTTAGCAGAATATATTTGTACAGAGTGCATTCATATCATATTTTGCTGTGTTCCAGTGTGTCATATGTCAATAGTGAACTCTTTATGGGAATACACTATAAACTGGGAGGGAACCCCACTCAAATCTCAGCTGTGACATTTCAGATCAAGATGCTCATATGGGGATATTATCATAGAGAGTGTTTCCCCCGGGAGAATTATCCAGAACATTAACCAGGGAGTCAAAATTATTATTTTGCCCCATTTCTCCTTGGGGAATATAGCAGCATGGATATGACATGATTTATTTGAATATAAGCTATATCTAGTCAAATATTTATGTGGCTATTAATGGTTTTGCTCAGAGAAAACTGATTCAATCGAGAAAATGCGAAAGGTCAGGCTGTAATTGAAACTATACCAAATTCAAAATCAGATCTTTGGGTGCAAAAGTCACATTTAATTTCACACAAAAAGAGATTATTGCATGTTTTCATAACTCGTTTTTAATCAGCTGTTTTTTCCTTAATGCGCCAGGTCAGATGTAATATTTTCCTGAGTGTACAGGATTTTCACAGCAGAGCTCAAAAGCAGATCAGCTTGGCTTAAAATCCACTTACAATGAAAAAGTAGAAAGAAAAAAAGCGTAAAAAAAAAAACATGCATTAATTAAGAATCGCTCCGGGGATGAAGTTCAATTATTTTGGGGGCAGAAAAGATTTTCCGTCTCGGTCAGGATAACTGTGGTGTGGTGTTATCTGCTAACAACAAGGCCAGCCTCTCTACTCCCCTACCAGCACCATTGTGAGGCTGATTTAAGATCCCCAGCTAATGGGCATACCTGCCTGACAAACATGACTTCTTAGCAGGTGACTCCTGTCAAGTATGTCTGAAATAACAGGTAAATGAATTAGCAATAAAATGGACTTAGGGTTAACAGGCAGGGGTGCCCATTATTACAGCTCCTAATCACTAAAGAGATGCCATTCACTTGCCTTAAGAAGGCAGCATTTTTCACCGCTTGCTGGCCACCGGCCCCCTCAGAGCCACAACACATTTCTAATGGAAGGCTCTCTGCTTGAGTTCCAACCTCCCGAAAGCCCCCAACCATTTCTTTCTTTCACTCTCTTTTCTCTCCTCCACCTACACCCCACTCCCCCCTTTCTCTCCTGTAAGATTATCAGTTTTGATTACTGCCGGCAACAGGCTCTTACCAGCGGTCGGAAGCGGCGTCTTACAGACCTGAAAGGCCCTCAGCAGGTTGCAAGAAGCTTTTGAAATTATGGGGCTTGGCTCAGAGGGAAAGTGCTCTGCGCGCCGCTTTGTGGCCATTTAATCAACTCCTGACTTTTGATAGTCAAATAATGGCTAATTACAGTAGCACCTGCCCACAGGGTTAAAGGGTGGAATAGATTTAATGAGAGAAAGGCAAGAAAGAGATGGAGCAAAAGAGACAAGAAAATGAAAGAGAGTGAGGAGCAAAGAAAGATGGAGAGTGTGTACTATTATCGTCATGTCTTTCTGAATGGGAGCAATGAATCACTAAGCTCTGCATGCTCCCGTGTGCCACCACCTCTTCCTCACAATTAGGAGTTGTTTTTCTCACATGGAGCACATGATTGACGAGGGTGGCGTGGCACTACGTGAGAAGAAGAAAGTGAGGCCGAGAGAAGTAAGATTGACTTTGATTAATGGTTTGTGTTTGTATATATGGAAAAACACACAAAAAATGTTGAAGGATGCTTATCTGAGCTTGCATTTTTCTTTCCTGCCTATTGTGATTGGTGCTGGGGTTCAGCTCAGCAAACAGTCTTTCCCTAGCACAAATAATAAGTTCACGGGTGCAGAAATTGTCTGTGAATTAAAATAATTCATTTACAATGAATTGCTTCATAAAATTGCTCCCATGTCACCCTTTCCTCAAAATCTTCAGTCCATCTTTGTCTGCTTGTCCACGTCTCCAGGGAGGCAGTTAAAGAGATAATGAGTGAAGAAGAATGGGGCTATTAAAGGGACAATTTGATAGTTCACACACCGTAGCCGGCATCCAGAAACAAGATGCGCTTGATCGGGCACCCCACCCCCCCACCCCCCGAAGCACGTGCACATGCACACACACAGCTCAGCTGGGGCGGCAGATCAAAGCATATTAAAAATGACCTATGTGTCAGTGCATTGATCTAAGACCAGGTGGCACCCATATATGCAGGCCGAGTTGCTTGTTTGCTTTTTTGCCCCCTCCTTTTTCTCTCTTTCTCTCTCGCCCTCTCTCTCTTCCGCCTTTCTTGTGACCAGCGACAACTTAGTCCCGGAACTCTATTGTTCAGGCACAAAGGCTATGTAAAGACACGTCAGCGATTACAAAGCTGCAATGGCACAGCTCAATTACTCAAACGTTGCTGTGTACCATGGTGGGATACATGTGTTTGTCGGTTGAGTGTGTGCGTGCTAGAAAAAAAAACAAAAAAAAAACGTCAGTGTACTCACAGTGAGTGCGTCGCCCCTGTGAGATATTAACTGGGTTGTGGCTGTGTCAGCAGCGCCGCACTGTGTTTTTACTCTTTCATGTTCCATTTATTTGACCTCTGACCCTCAAACACACAGCAGCCCCACTCCGGCCCCCTTCGTGCACACCTCTGCACCTTCGTGCACAAACACGTGCACACACACGTGCAAACATTCACCCACCTACACACACACACAAACATATCTTTAAATGAAACAGAGTAATCCATTTCTCTCTTTGACCTCTCCCTTTTTGAGCTATTACAAACCATATTTGCCCCATCCAATCAGTTTGATTAATCATGCGCCAGACCAAAGGCTTGCAATTAGATGACCAGAGCATTGTGCCCCTCTCCTCACATAAACACACCCGCGCACAGACACACACACACACACACTGGCGCTTGTGGGGAAGTATTTCCCCATAGACGTCCTCAGTGTGACAGCACCATAAACTGGCCATTTATCAAAGTGTCCCCCCAGTGCGCACACACACACACATTCACTCACACACAAACAGAGATGATTAGAGAAGTAGTCCCAGGCCGTTGTCTTAGTGGTGGAAAAAGCTATTTGTTAGTAGCAAATTGTCATTTATTCATGGAACAAGGCATACAACTTATCATCTTCCAGTTTTCAGTTTTCTCCTGCTCCTGACTGTGAGTTCACAGTTATTATAACATTATTATTTCTCACGTTGCATATGTGTAACTGCACATCAAACAGAAAGGGATTCAGCATGGCTGGCTTTTCAGCAAGCTTATTATGCTTTTGAAATGTAATTATTAAATAATATGTATTAAAAACAATCCATGAAAGTTTCCTACTGTAAAATCGGTTCAAGAGGTAGTCCCTGTATGCCCCGAATCCAAGGAGGCACATAAATGTGTTTGTTTCTGTGTTGGAGAGTCTGTTGCCCTTTAGTAGTGTCCACATGGCTAAAGTAATGCAGAGCCCCTGCCATTCTTTATGGCACTGGGTCAATAGTAATAATAAAAGAGATATTCATAGACATGTGGAAGGGGGGGCTTTCACTCTCCTATATCAGTTGAAGATTTAAAAGCCCCGTTTTTTTTATTCTTTACTATTTTTTATCTCAGTATTTCAGTCTGTTTACTCAAATTGAATGTAGTGTTGGCAACAAAGCCAGCTCTGCTTCACCCTATTGATTTCTACACACGTGCATATTTCCTTTTTAACTGTTCATGACATTTTTATAAATTATGTTTTTGTTTCTTTGTTTGTTTGTTTTTCTTTTGCGGGTGAGTCCTCTATCAATACCTAAGCACATGGCCCCATGCACAGTAGGAAACACAGTAGATTAACGTCTCTCTTCACAGTTATAGTGTCCGTCCGAAGCAGCTATTCTAGCCATGCAGGCGGGTCTGCAGCGGCTCACTGAAGCCTTTTTTATTGCTGGCCTGTGTTCCGGAGGGCACTCTGTGTCAGTAATCAGGATATGGGGGTTATCCTGGCTGACCTATGTATTGAGCCTGCTAGTGCAGCCATTTCCAGTGCTAACACAAGGTAAAAGCAGCAATTTTCTCTGCTGCAAGAGGGAGCTTCTGGACTGTTGCCTTTAAACAACATGGCAGGCCAGGAATGAGCTGGCTGCTTGACCTGGCATCAAATGTTTAGCAAATGTTTCTAGAAATATTGAAGAAGTACAGTCAACATTACGACCATAGAGAGTTTGCACAACATGCAAGTTATGTAGCAGAGAATGCAGATTCTTAGTATGAATGTTTTTTTTTAGGGTTCAAAAAACACCCTGCAAGTAGAAAACAAGTATTTCTACTTCACTATGGTGTGCTCCTCATTTCTCATATTTTTTGCATCATTTTTCAAATCTGTGCTCATCACAATTGAAGCACTGTTAGAAATATTGGTATACAGCAAAGAGTTTTTGTAAAATGTCCATTTTGACAACTTGGTTGTGATTAGGTGGTGGATCAACAGGGGGTCTACGTCCCTCTTGGGGGACACTCCTATAAGGTTTAAACCTGGGACTCTGCACCATTTAACCTTAGAACTGAAGAATTTTCTCGGATGAGAGGTGAAACGTCTTCAAGCAACCAGACGCTTTTCTTTCCAAGTTCCTTAGACTACGATGACCTGGATGACTGAGAACATTCACAGACAAAATGTCCATCAGCGTCAAGAAAGCCAAGACGCTTGTTGAGGGAGGGAACAACATGGCAGTTGATTGTTTTCTAAAGGAATTAGCTTGGCCTGACCCTCTTGAGCCTTGCCATCTTTTGAATGGCTGACACTTTATTTGTTTTGTCCCTATAACAACAGAATCTCCCAAGCACCAAAGCACTCGCTCGCCCTGGTATTGTCACAAGCAACGAGACTCACTTTTCCCTTCCTTGTCTGTGTGACAAGAGGAAAAAAAGCTCCAGGGTTTTTACACAATCACAGGAGGCAATGCAGAGGTATGTGTGTGCTGTGATAAGACAGAGCGATGGGAGACAGATATGAGAAGGGCAGTGGTGGTCACGCACACACACACACACACTGAGCCGCACACACTGGTCCAGAAAACAGACTCAGGGAACATTGTGCCGTAGGTGTTAGTGATGAACAAATGAGAAAATGTACCAATGTTTGAACATGAAAAAATGTTTCATGGACACAGTCTTTTCTTTATGTGTGCATTCTCTGTGCACTGGCATTACTTGCATGTCCAGCTGTGTGCAGGCGCCCCCTATTGCTTATTATCCTTTACTTTCCTCCCTGCAGAAAAGAAAGACATGAAAAGTTCCACATGCATACATGTAAGCGTGTGTAGCAACAGCAGTGTTATCACAGATATATTGCAGATCATATCATCGTATCTTCCGCTGCGGATCATTTTTTATCAAAAGTAATGTCAGACTTTAATAGTGAAACAAAGGTGCTTAGCTTGCATGATCTCATAATAACTCTCCACATCACTTCCCTTTTTCTGCACACACACAAATAATTCTCACCCATCAATCCCCGCATGACCCCGTTTCAAATTCATTAACAAGGCTTCAGAACTTGCAGACACAGCAATCACCCCAAGCAAAATAAATTCCTGCGCCAGAGGATAGAGAGAGCCTGTGTGTGTGTGTGTGTGTGTGTGTGTGTGTGTGTGTGTGTGTGTGTGTGTGTGTGTGTGTGTGTGTGTGTGTGTGTGTGTGTGTGTGTGTGTGTGTGTGTGTGTGTGTGTGTGTGTAAATTGACAAACCGTAATGCATGCATGGCTGTAACAGTCGTGCATGTGTGAAACTTCCTGCAGCATACTTGCAGAGGCCGGAAGGTTGCACTTAAATGTGGCTCTTTGGAGATAGCATGGTGCTGCCACATTCTCAGCGGGCCACGCTGAGTCCTCTGGCAGTGAGGCGAGACTTTGACGGCAACACTGGCGGCAGCTGAGAAGAGATGTGTGGGGGATGGCGACAGGATGACCTGCTGTTATGTTATAGAGATCAAGTTGAGATGAAGTTGCCAGAGCTGGCCTCACCAATAACGGCCCTCAGCCAATCACATCTTCCAACTCCTGTCTCCAACTCATACTTTTCAGGGTCACGGGGGGCGCTGGAACCTATCCCAGCTGTCCCCTGGACAGGCTGCCAGTCTGTCGCAGGGCTGACACACATAGACAGACAACCAGTCGTACTCACAGTATGGGCAATTTAGATTTCCCAATTAACTTATTCCCACTAACTGCATGTCTTTGGACTGTGGGAGGAAGCCGGAGTACCCTGAGAGAACCCACGCAAACACGGGGAGAACATGCAAACTCCACACAGAAAGAACCCGGCCTGATGGTGGAATTGAACTCAGGACCTTCTTGCAGTGAGGCAACAGTGCTAACCACCGTGCCACCCCCCCGTCTCCAACTAAAGTGCAAAATACAACTGCCTTCTCTCTATGAGACACAGAGGTCAGGGTGAGGTCTGTGCGTGTGTGCAGAAGTGAAATATTACATTTGAAGGGGAAAACACACTTATTATCATTTTTATATTTTTGCAGTCGTTAATGCTGGTACTTGTTGTATAGTCACATGATAGACCACCCTGCCATTCAGAATCACGTTCCTCTGATCTTATTTATGTTGTTTTTCACACAGTTACTCTGCAAAATGTGATGTTGAACATGTGTCTGTGCTGCTGGGAACATGCAGCAGGGAGTGGAGCAAAGGCAGGTTCAGTTTTACAGAGGACAGCAGTGTTAGTACATGTCCCTGTTTTCCTTTTCTGCATAAAAAGATGTCAATATGCCGATGCATCCTTGTTACACAGTATGGGTCTAAATGAAAAGCTCATCTTCGATAACACTGCATGAGCCCCACTGTTTCCCAGCTGAGCATTGTGGTTGTTACTAAGAAATATTTGGTTAGACTAACATTAGTGTCATGCAGGCAGGCCGGGCTTAGACGAGACACATAGTGTACATACATAGTGTTAGTGGACTCAACCCAAACCCCAAAACATTTGCACTAATGTTGATATTTGGAGGATTCCTGCTGAGTCAATAAGGAATCAGACCGATAAGTGGAATCGTTAACAGTTTTCATATGAATAAAATCCATCCTCTGTGTCATTGTTGGTCTCTGGTGAGACTGCCTCTATGGTCAGTAGTTCGTGGTGTTCTCTGCAGCCCCATTGAGCATGCTTTGCCACATGGACCAGTTCTCCACCTGCTGCTGGTTCTAAAATAGGGAGCATGTCTTTGTCACGCTTGAGTCACGATGACTTACGGCCCCTCTGCCAGGCTTCTGCAGCCAGTGATTTTTATTTTTTTATTTTTTTTAATATGTTTCAGTGACCTGTTACTGCTGATTTTCCAGTTTTGACCAGCATGCAGCCACAGACCTGGATTGCTTGGTTTGTCTTGGCTTTTCTTCTAGCCTGCTGGACAGGCTGTGTTGAAATGGGACAACATACAAGAATGATGGAAAGCTGCTTCTGAAGTATTTGTTTATTATAGATGCATCATTTCTACTGTGCTAACCAGGTGTTGCATCAGTTTCGTAGTCAGGTTGAGATGTCATTAAAATCTGATGTTGAACCGAACAGTAAATCGTGCAAGAATCACACAATGTTCTTAATCCTGAAAGTGCCATTGTTAATATTTTTGCTTTTCAGACAGCACTGAGATATTGTTAGTTAATAGAGCTTTTAATAGAGTATTTCTATCAGTTATGAGGTGAAACTACTTTTTCCAGAGTGAATTAATCAAGAATGATTGCTTATCTGAAAATTGCTCAGGTGTTCTTATAAGTGACTGTCTTTGCCCCCCTTTCAATCCACTTGAGGCTGAGCAGCAGCCAGAAAAACAAGTTTTGGCAAAGTGAGTTTTCCTGTTAAAGACAGTAATTACATGTCTGCTCAAATGAGCTGAAACAAGTGTTCTTTCCACCTACTCAGGTCCTGTTTGTATTGTCAGGTATAAAAACTAAGCTTTCTTGAGATATTGACAGAGCAAATAAAATGTTAGTTGTTACTCTCCCACAGCGTGAGAACTGCAGACATGGGTTGAAAGTGTTTGAAACACGGTCTGAAGCAGGTTTGAGATGGGTCAGAACCTTGGCACTGTGCAGTATGTTATCAGCACAGTTCAATTACATGCTCACACAGCCGGCTACAGAAATGCTAGTGACAAGCTGTTAATATGTTAAATATTTACACATGTGCATACTTCCTGGAGCCTGGAATGGTCACCAGCACAGTGTTGTTATAGCGTCAGAGTGCAGATTAACAGCTAATGAAAGCCTGTCGTCCGTGCCTCTTACACTGGCACTGACCCACCGCCAAACAGCGTCAAAGGAAATGCAGAGACATGATCGGAGTTAACCTGTTTCAGAATCCTTTCCTGTGTGTGACCTTTTAATGCAGAGCTGAAAGTCAGACCTCGCACATGTTGGTTTTGTAACCCCTGTACCCACCTGCAGCTTGTTACTGGGACTAGCATCACTTCTGCTTAGTACAGGATGAGCTTAAATGTAATAACAAGTGTGTACCAAACCTGTTCTTTATGCCGTGAAATGCATTCAGGGGGTGTAGCGAGGTGAAGAATCGGGTCACCTAACATTGGGAGGGTCTCTACCTCCAGGGCGCTGCTTTGTTGCTGCAGAAATCACTGGCTTTGATAAAGGTCACAGAGGAGGCAGCAGAAGATTTTGTTGAATTGTGTTGTAATGGTTGTGGCAGTGGGTGCTGAGAATGAGGATGCTCAAGGTGAGGGGTGACAGCTCACCAATTAAGGTGATGTTTAGCTAATTTCCTTTTTGAGGTCTTGAGATTCTCTGAGATTCATAAGAAACGAAAACTTCCTCACTGTAGGGGCATATCCAGCCTGTAAGCATGCCCAACGCTTGTAACACAGATGTATTTGGACCTGTATTGATCACAGGAGGTGATATTTCTGTCTGCTGTACTGGCTTTTCAAAAAATTTAACTGTAATGTAGACAAACTTGTTTATGTTGCCTCTAACTCCAAAAAAGTTGTCTGTGTGCAGGGACATGGCGACACACTGACACAAGATTACGTGAGCTATTTTACACTCGAACACATACTTGAACAGGTTTACCGTGAAAGTAGAATCAGCAACTGTTAAGCTGATATCAGTCGTCTTCTGTCAACTACATCCATCATTGTTGTAGGTCAGCTGAAGACCCGAAAGTGTCCTGTGGTTTTTAGTATTTTTGCTTTGTGGGTCATCGGTTGATCCTCAATACCTGGATGTACTGGTCCCACCAGCTGTTTATCATGCTGAAAGATGAAGATGGAGAAATACAATGTATTATTATTCTGATACCTGCCCAGTGCAATGTTAGACTTTTGACCAAGCCTCTTCCATTCACGGTTCGCCTCAGAAATGTGTCGGCACTGTTGAGACTGTGAACAAAGCGGATGAAGACGCACAGGAAATGAAGGTAGTGCCTACAAGCATTAACGCTACATTCATAGCCTTCTGGCAGCATGCCACTCACAGATTGTCAGTGTCATGGGGATGCCTGTAAATAATGCTGCTTTATTTCTGTCTTTTGCCTACAGTCACTGTCAGTCACACTGCATTTTTACACTGGGAGGCTCTTTGTTTTCTGATCTGCTCCGGTCATCTGCCCCCGTGAGCTAATGCTGCTGAAGTTATTGAGGGCTGCACTGGTAAAAAATAATGAAAGCTGTTCACATTGATGTCTATGCATCTGTGACACCATCATGACAGTGTTGTGAGACTGTGCTTCTGAGAGTTTATATTTCCGTCCCAAAACGCCACAAACGTGTGTTTGCTAAGTGGTATATGTGGTGACTGCAGTCGGTGATCTTTCAAAGCCTGAGCAGTCAAATGCAGCTTATGTGCTTGGTTTCTTCTGAAGTGCTCTTTAATTTCACACTTACACACACACACACACACACACACACACACACACACACACACACACACACACACCGACCGTCAAAAGTGTTTACTGTCCATTAAGGCATGACTTTTACAGTAAATATTACCAGCTGCCTTTATGTGGTGCAAATAATCCAGAGTCAGCTGCTAATGATTCAGTGGGGAGCACAAGCCTCTAAAAGAGGAAGTGTCTACTTCCTAGGTTCTTGTTCCTGTTGCTGTGGCTGCAGTTCAGATGTTCATTCCCACTTTCCCATGAAAATCAGCCCAAATAAGCCCAGGGTGCAGAGCCCACCAACTGCACTGGGCTGCTGGCTAATTTTAACATCTCAGCTCTGGCCGTTACAGCACATTTCTCCTATAATGTCATGCTCACGTTGTCGGAGAGTTGTCCACCATATTGGGTGTGATGTAATTTTGAACAAAATTTGTGTATACCTTGGTCTTGTTGGTGTCTGACTTGCTGTGGCCTGTTAGTGTTTCCACTCTCTGGTCCAGATAGGTTCTGTTTTTGTATTTTCTCCCCTCCATGGGGAGAAACGGCTATTGTGCTGGTTTATTCAGGTTTCAGCCTGCTGTAGTTTTTGCCTTTTTATGTTGCTCTACAACATAACTAGATAGCGTTGTGTGGGAATAAGACCTGGGAAGTCTGTAGCGTTGCATAGCACCCCTTGTTTGATTTGGGCATTAAGTCGTTTAGTTGTAGTCTTAGCTTGGGTGTGTGTGATGCGTGCATTGGCCATTGTGGTATGTATGCTGTAATTCATGCAAATGTTTGATGTAAGTGCCTTTGTACCCAGTGGACAGTGCTTTGTTCGATGCTGGGTGTGTGTGCACTGGAACTTTAATTTGTTGTTTTCATTTGTAGACAGAAACGACAGATGTTAACACATTTATCGTTTTAGTGCATCATTTCCTTTTTACACATGTTACTCACCTGTTTTATGTGTAATAATAACATTTTCTTTAAATATCCTAATGTATTTTTGTTAACTCTTGAATAGGAATCATGCACATGCTTAGAAATAAACTGAAAATACTATTTCAATAGGAGAGTCCTCAGTATTTCACACTGATAGACTAAAGCTAACTATTGTGGTGTGTCTGTAATGCTTTGAGAAATGATGCACCGGTGTGATAAGGTCACTGCTATTGTATCATCATCATCATCATCTTGGCCAGTGCAGTTAAGGGTTCACCTTGCACATGCTCAGTGTGTGCACGTAGAGGTGTTTGTAGGTGAAGCCTTCCTCTGCTGTTGTTGTGTATGAAGTGAGCTGGTGAAGTGTTAATGGGCCTATGGAGGGGGTGCTAATTGATTCATTCTCCCTGCTCTGATTTTAATTAACACCTGCTCCCAGGGTAGCGTGTATCTCTCCAGGTTCTGCTGTAGCCTCCCATGGGTCCTTGTCCCTTTCCTGTTTGGGGTGGAGGGGGAGGGGGGGTAGCAGGGAGAGTTCCAAACCTGGGATGGATCTCTGACGGGAGGCTGGGACTGCTGTCGCTGAGCTGCTGTTGCATGTAGCTTAGTGAGCTGCTAACTGTGCTGCATATTAATCTGCTTCTTCCTCTCCCCACCACTTTGTGTTCACAGCATTCGCAGTGTGATGCAGAAGTACCTGGAGGAGAGAGATGAACTGACATTTGACAAAATTTTCAATCAGAAAATTGGTAAGTCTCAAACTTTTCATTCTGCTAAAGCATAAAAGACATGGACACCGTAGATTACTAGCATTCAGCAGCATTTCTCTAGAGAGGAAGAGACGGCAGGAATTCTGCCACAGTAGTGGAGGTCTGTTTTCTTTTTTAACATCTCACATTATGGTGTTGTTACCCCAAAAACCTCCCTCAGCACAGAAAACCAACAAAGAAACTATTAGAGATGTGGATGAATGTATAGCAGAACATATTGTGATGTGTATGCAGTTAGGACGCATTGTTGGAAAGTTTTCTTGTTTTTGTTTTGTTTTTTGTTGTTTTTGTCGTAATGATCATTACTTGAATCATTTTTGAAGTCAACCTGGAAAAGAGAACATAAACGGCGTTGGTCTCCAGTGGCTGAAGCCTCTAATGGAGCTGCTTTTGCTTTGGTTTCATTGAATTCGTTGGGACATGATGTGCGAACAGGCTGTTAATGGTAGCTAACATTTTGCTTATGGTACAGTGTGTTTAAGCATTAGCATTTATCCCATATGGGCCCTGTGACCAAAGTTACTTAGGCATGCATACACTTTACATGTTCTGCTTTGAGGTTCCATTTAGCTCGCATCCACAGATTTTCGGATACACACTACCACTTTTCCTATTGAAGGTGTTTGTCACGTTTTCTAAAGCTTTGCTACTATGGTCCAATACTGTTTGATTGGTTTGTCACTCCACAACTTGTATTGTCCCAGTAAAATAGAATGGTTAGTCAGTTGTTTGCTGTTAATTATGAACAAAATAAATAAATCACTGCACTGTTATTGTCAGCATTTAATTTGATTGAAGTAAGAGATACTGGATTTAACTCTAGTTCTATGAGTATATGTGTAACCCTCCTACAGGCTTCACTAGAGTACAGAACCAAAGCTGGTTGGTGTTGCCTCGACTGTCATAGTTTATCTACCAAGCCAAATCTGTCTGAGTGCTGTCTGTCAGACTGTTTGCATTGTAATGCAAACCCTTTTTCCAGGTGAAAACTGCAGGTCACACTAGATTCTGTCTAAAGTCACTGCTCCAAAAGCCGGTGAAGGGTTCCTGTGCACTGTTTACATGATCTAAGCAGACTTTCTCCATAAAGTAACAAATGACATTGAGCTGTTGATATTTTTTAGGCAGGAAAGGCAGCTTCAACGTAGACATGATTGTGACATACAATACTTCATTCAGCATGTTTACAGCATTGTTTTTTAAATATGTTAAGAAAAATAAAGAACGACAACAACAAAAAAACCCCACCTAAAATGACGTCAGACCAAAAGAAATGCAGGTACCACTGTCAGCACTTTTTCTTCTTCTTTTGCATATTTGCATACAAACGGTTCCTCGCTTTTAAAGCTTAAAGCAAATGCAGTCACGAAAAATGAATTTGCTGGTAAATATTGTCCTCTACCTGTTAGCACACAGCTCAAAGCTCCTCTTTGCTTAACTACACTCTGAGAGAGCTGGAAGCATTTTATCTGGCAGAAAGCTGCTCATCTGTGTCACACACTGAGCTTAAACAGAAATCATCACCTTTAGCAGATTAAGCTGTTGCTTATTAACATTAATGGGATAAATGACTTAATATAACTGGATGGTTAATGCGGAATGTTTTGTGCTCAGTATGTTATGTAGCATCAGTCGGTAAAATCCCTCTGAAACCAAAAGCAGGCTATAGACTGTAATTGAAAGATGGACATGGCCTCCTTGACATCACGCACTGGTTTCTGGACTTGGCAGCTAAGGCCCTTAATGTTGGTGTTTGTTAGAAGTGAGCAGCTTTTGGAGCTGTGAAGTAAATCAATATCCTAGTAAGTATCTTACTGAAGCTAGCAAGCTTGGCCATCAACGGTACAGTGCAGCACGCTTCACGCATTCAGTCTGTACAATGTAGCGAGTCGTATTTTTGTCAGATAATTCCATTAAAAACACAGCACAGATCCTCGTAAATTGGTGAATGAGTTATTTATGATTTACCATATGATTTTTATGAATGATTTTATTCAGTGATCAGTTTTAATGCTGGCCCTGGGTGTTTTAACATGGATGTCTGTGGGAGTGACGGCACTTCTTGACTCTGGTGCGTGCGTGCGTGCGTGCGTGCGTGCGTGCGTGCGTGCGTGCGTGCGTGCGTGCGTGCGTGTGTGTGTGTGCGTGTGAGAAAGTAAGATGATCAGATAAATTTAATAATCATTTCATGTCTTCCTCTTCCTTTGTTAAACTGGATTTGGTTTGAGTAAAGTGCTGCTGAGCAGGTCAGTAGATTTGTGCAGTAGTTGATTTGGATCTGTATCTTGTTGGTAAAGCTGTATGTCTCACCAGGTTTATTCATGACTTCTGCTTCCTCTCACATCCAGACCCTCAAAATTTGACCACTTTTTGCCCCAGTGTTGTTGAAAATAAACCACCTAATAATATTTGTGATGCAGTAATTCTTAAATGTTTCAGTCCTCCTTTGCCACAGAAGCGATTTGCAATAAGAAGGCTTTTTGCATTTGAGTCTAAATCAGGATTGTGTTCAGCCTCAGTGTGGCATTACTGTTTTTTTTCTGTGCTAGTTGTGCAGATGCTTACTGTCACTTCTCTGTATGGAGTTATTCATTGTAAGGCGGCTTTGTTTGTGTTTAGAGCAGTGACTCAAGGTAGAGTGTCACATTTCCTGCTTCCTCCTGCCCTCCAGTTGGTAGCAGTGTCGCTGTGCTGGCTCCTCCAAGTGTTTCCATTCTGAGCAGACAGGCTGTGTGCCAGTATTTGTGGCGTACCAGGGGACCACAGCTGCCCTCCAGGCTTCTAGTAGCTTTACTTACTTTTCTCTGATCTGTGCCCTCTTTGGGAATAGACTGTGTTAATTTTCTCTTCCTCCTCCTTCTCCTTGTCTTCAGGTCTCTTCTCTGTCAGATTTGTTGCTCCCCTTATCTCAGTCGCTCTTATTTTCTCTTTACCACCTCATACTATCACTCAGGCTCTTGCATATTGTGTGGGTGTGCACATGCTTTATTGGCACCTTTGTGAAACTTAACACGCTTGCGGTAATGTTATAATCGTTTAGTAATGTCTCCTTATTTTAGCCAGTGTATTGATTGTCTTCAGTAAGTTGGACACTGCTGGAAAAACAGTGGGAAACATATCTACACACTTGGTGGATGCAGCCATCATGACCACTGTGACCCAGTGCTTAGTGGAGTCCTGTTTTCAAGGCTTAAGATGAGTGTAGGGATGTGGTTAGTGTTTTGAAACCAGACACGATAAGCAAAGCGCATGCAGTGTCTGGCTGACACAGCATGCATTGAGGCTGGCAACGTGTCAATCATGTTGATCACATGGTAAAACAAACCCTGCTTTATCCTCACTCTGGACTCAAGTGGCATCCCTAATGTTAAAGAATGTGTGCTGTTAGCCATCTAGTTTATGGAAATAAAATCCAAGTGCTCATATTAAGGAAACGTGGCATTTCACCATGATACCTACAACAAATAACCTGCCTAAAGATCTTTGTGATGGAGCTTGCATTATACATCAGCACCTGTGGGCAGAACTGGCAAGAATGCCAAAAACCCACAATTTACAAAATGGGTCTAATGAGGTTGTTTAGTTGAACTGACTATGAAATGTCACACTAACATAAAAATCCCTTTAAAGTTTTTCAGTCAGATAAAATCATATAATATCACAAGCCTAATTTCCTGTTTGATGAGTATAATTCATTGTATTTTTAGTATGAGATGCTGTGACCACAGTCACACGTCTAAGCTTGCTGAACAGGTGATTTAATTACGGACTCTTATGGGCTTCTTACTGTCAGCACTTATTGTGATTGTAATCACAGTAAGTGCTGCTGTCAACTGTGAAAAATAATTTTCTCGCTCTACTGTTTTCATTGTCTTGGTCATAATGCTGGCGCTTCAGATCCTGACTGTCAGTTTGTTTGTTATTGGGGGGGTGTGTGTCAAACAAGACACATGAGGAAACACACTAGGCATTAGTGAAAAGAGTGAGCGCATATGTGTTAGTGAACAGAAACTCTTGAGTTCTTGAGAGGACTGTTATGATGAAACACTTGCAGGCATATGCAGCATGCTTTACCTGACTGACCTGGCCTGTACTGTATCATTTCATTTACTGGAATCAGAAATTTATTTATTTATTTTTTAAAAACAGTCTCATGTGAGTGAAGCTACTGCAAATACCTTGTGGTTTGATCTGTGGTGACGTTGAAATCTCCGTTTATATTTTCATGCCTTTGGTCATCATCGGTGATGGCAAAACATGACAGAGCCTCGTTTTAATTTGATCTAAGTCCGGCAAATCATTCTCACAGGATGTTGCAGAAGAATCTTTTTGGTCCTTCATTTCTCCTTTCTGCTTTGCTTGCTCGGTCCTCTAGCATGTGGAAGTACTGCCTCTCAGACAGCACTGCATTAGCCAGGCCAGCTTAGGGAAATAGTTGCAAGGCATGAAACTTGATGTCAGCTGTGTGCTGTACACATTTGAATAGCAAATGTCTAACTTTGCATGTTTCAGCAACAAGATAGCTGTCCACAGACTCCAACCCAGCATCACGTGGCTACGGAGGTGTCAGCGTAACAGTTTCATCAATTTGTGTAATATCCAGAAAACCCAGAGCTGCTGCGTTACTGGTGTGGCAGATAAAATCATCCCTTTTACGTGTGTGTTAACTGCTTTTCTGAGGATTGCACTTGTAAAAACAGTGACTGTAAGCTGCACGAGTCCTTAGTTTTAACACACATTTTAGTTTGTGGAGTTTTCATTCGCATACCATCAAAGTAAGGTCTTCCCTCTTGAACAGAGACTTGCTCATGCTTTAGTTATCAGCCTGTCTCAGATTAATCTCTGCAGCCGTGATTTTAGATCACACTAAATTGTGTGACCACAGCAGAAGTGTTCTTCTAGTCCAGTTTGTCCTGTCACTTGATTCTTAGGAAAATTATTCCTTGCTCCACATCCAGAGTGAGAAATATCTTTAAATTTGTTGTGATATCCTGACACAGATCTAACAAGCAAATGCAGTTTGGGGAATTTCACTGTAGTTTGAAGTGTGTTCAGCTCACATGGGTGCCAGGTATGTTTTGGATTCATTTTGGGTTTTGTCACATGTCAGTCCTGCTGCCTCCCACGCTTTTGGCATCAGAAAAGGAAGTGGGTTTTCAATCAGCAGTTGTAACTGTATTGCGAGTGTTCGGTTTGATTTTAGCACCCTCAACAGCCCTCGTCCTTCGGCTCAACAAGCCTTGTTGACTGTCATGACAACCAAGGTCGGGAAGAAAGCACTTCAGTGTTGCTGGAATTCTTTTACTTCACGATGATGAAACCGTATCAGCTAGTTTTTTGGGGTTTTTTTCCTCAGATTTCTCTCTGCAAGGAAAATATAATACTGACAAGTGAGAGGACTTGAGGTTTGTGCTTTACATGGATTAAACTAGTCTAAGGTTACTGTGAGTGTCCTTTGCTGTCTTCATAGTCCATGACTTCGGAGCCCCGAGGGGGTAAGAGTCGGTGGCTTTTTTTAAGGCTGTGTCACAAAGCAGAAAAAAAGGGTGTTGAGAAGATCCACCTGGCTTTGCATCAGCTGGGGAGCTCGGCTTTGGTGACTCCTCCCTGCGATGTCCCTGGGCCAGACACAGTCAGGGTCAGGCAGGATGGACCCTTATGTAATGGACATGATGTCCTCTCTAAATATAGCAGGCATACTGCTCACTAGTTCATCTTGAATATGTTTTTAAAGGCATATATTTGTTTTTTTTACATGGTCTGTAGCATGGGATGACCATGTGTCATTTTGTTTTTGCACATGAAGAATCCAGTGTAGGACATGTATGTTGTGAATGTAAACACTTGTGTCTGTCATATTTGTTATGAAATTACAAAAAATGCAGATCTACATGTGCAACAAGCTGTATATCATATATTCTCTCTCTCTCTCTCTCTCTCCCCTGTGCTGAAGGTGGATGGTCAAAATGAGCAGTGATCGTTCAACAAACATTTTAACATCTCAACTCATCTCTTGTATTAAGTTAGTTGTGAGGTGCACACACACAGGTTCATGTCCACACTTTCTGGTTAATGTGTGTGTAGGTGTATCAGTGTAATGTAAGTGCATTTCCACCACCCCAAAACCAGGTGTGTGTTGGTGAAAAACTCTTATGTGAGCAAACAGCAGATGAACATCGCTGCATAGACACGAGAACCCATCAGCATGGAACATGTACAGTCATGGCCAAAAGTTTTGAGACTGCTTCCCATTTCCAATAGTTATGTAATTCTCAAAACGTTTGGCCACGGCTGTAGATGTAGAGCTGTTAGGTAAAAAGTAAGTTACTGTTATCAGTGCTGGTTTGCACTTTTGTTTACTAATCATGGCTGCCTAAAAAACTCAGCATTATATGTGGCACACTCAATCACGATATTGTGTCGATGAAGATAAACAGGCTTTAAAATTTAAATCAGATAAACAGATATACACAGCTTATCAGACAGTACGCTAGGTTGGCATAAGGCCCCCGCAACAGCCAAGCACAGTCGGCATGTTGCCCATTCCCTCAGAAGAAAAAATGGTAGATGCGTGTTGATAGAAAAAATTGTCGTCAGCTAGGATGTCCTGTTGAGCAAAGGAAAGTTTATGAGCTGTTCAGGTGGTTCAGTTTTCTCTGTTCTGATTGAGCACCGTAAAACAGGTTAAAAGATATAGCGTTGACAGGTCCCGACCAGTAGTATGACACACTTCTTTCACTACGTCCAAAAATATCAAAAATGTGCGAAAGTAGGCCTATCAAATCTGAAGCCACAAACAGGCTAGTCTTCTTAGCCAAAAACCTGCAGAGTGTAAAAGTAAATGTAGGCATGGAAAAGGATGAAAGTTATAATTTCAGAGTCTGCTCATTAATTCATGAGAAAAATGCTAGATATTTAGTACAGTAGTTGTACAGGTGTTAGTGCTTATGGTACTCTATAGCCTCTTTTCCATTAGTACCTATTCAGATAATTCGTTTTCCATTACAATCGAGTATCACCTATTGTGCATGGTCGTTGTTATGGCAATCCGCCCGGTGACGTAATTGGTATGCGACATGAACACTGCAACAAAGGTGGGCATTTGGACGATGATATACCTGCTGCTTGGTCTGTGGCTTTTTGTCAGGCTCAGGGACCACAGTGTTGTATTTCCCTTGTTGCCGGGTTTCAAAAATTGTGGTTTTGACTTTCATGAACGAGACGTTCTCATGACTCAGTCAATTGGTGGCGTGCAGTCTGTCGATGTCACATTTTAGTACCTGTTCGGATCACTTGGAAGCCCAGCTGAGCAGGTACTATTTTAGTACCTGGTACCAGGTTCTATGACCTAATGGAGAACCCTGAAAACCATGGCAATTTGATCAGAGTAGGAACCAAGTAGGAGCTTATGTTCTGACTAAGGAAAGTTTCACCTGATGATGCCTGGGACAGTGGCTGTTTGGACCATTTTTCAAGTAGAACCAAGGAGAAGAAGCTGCCTGTGGGCTTTTCCCTTATTTACACAATGGATGGATCCACATATATGGTTTGGCAGATTTTGACCCTGGGTGCCCTTCCTGACTCAACATTTTTAGTTATTTATTTCTTTATTTATTTTTTTGCATGTTGGGTGAGGAGTGTTAGCTCCTACACAGGATTTTTTTTTTTTTTTTAAAACACATTACA
>VURO01048295.1:0-11156 GCA_015108175.1 Pelvicachromis taeniatus
ACATGCCAGAGGCTGTTCACCTTTGAGACCTGCTGCAGATATGGGTACAGGACCAGCGAGAGCCAGCTTGCAAATCAAGTCTCTTTTTCACGCTAATTCGTACGGCACTACTATGGCTGGCGGACGGACATGTGACCAACATATCACTCTTTTCCGTGTCTGATCACATGCCTTTCCGCCAGGCAAAATGGCGGAACAAACCAAAACAAATCCTCTTACGATGTCACAAAAATCATGAAAAAGCCTTAGAAAAGCCGCACCGGACAATAAGCCGCAGGGTTCAAAGCTTGTGCAAAAAGTAGCGTCTTATAGTCCGGAAATTACGGTACTTGATATTTGATCAATAGCATTATGTGCAGTATCACACAGCACTGGTGATATATGGCTGAAGCAAACTGGCTTCCTAGTACAGAAAACCTGGCGTTAATACCAAAGTTATCTAAATACGATTAAATCTTGCTTCAAAACGCAAACCCCTGTTTTACATGTTGTTTTTATTTATGGACAACATTGGTGCGTCCCTTTTGAACTTTGCTTTCAGTCCACTAAAAGCTTCCTTTTCAAACTGTCTGAGTCTGCATTTTAGTCCTCTTAACAGATCATGCTTTTGTTTCTTCAGAAATGGACTGTTCCTGAGCAGTCCTATTAAACACTGTGCTGTACACACTGCTCATTAACAGCTTAGCTAAATGGAAATCACAAAAGTCTAGCAAGTAAGCAAAATATTCTTTATATAGCCTATTTCCTGCTTGGTAGAAGCACAGCATGCTGCACAAAGCATAGGCTACCACAGAGTTACATAGATGTTGTTAAATTAAATCAGGAGATGCATATAAAGGTAAATCTGTTAAACAAATAACAACCAATCATCATAAAAAAAAAATGCCAAAAAGACAAGAAGAGGATGGAAAAACACACATTAATTACAAGATAAAAATGAGTACAAGATACAATAATTAGGATTAATTGTCCAGTAAAATCAATAAGAACAGGAATAATAAAGAAAAATTCTAATTAAAACTGGGAACTGGACCAAAGGCTCGGCAGCAACGGGAATGTTTTTACCTTGTGTTAAAACTTTGGTGCGGTCTTAATATGATCCCATTTTGTTCAGCATTGTGGAGCAGAAAAGGTCAAATCAGCTTTGCCAGTATCTGTGGAGACCTGAGTATTAACCAGATGGCCCGATGACCTGAGGGTTTATGGTGGTTGAGAGCTTAAAACCATGCCAGAGAGCGTTTGGGCATGCAGGACCTTAAAGAGGAGCATTAAAAATTTAAAATCAATTATAAAACTAGCTGGAAGTCAATGTAATGACCTCAGTACACGTGTTAGATGGTCACATTTAGGAACTCTGGCAGCTGTATTTTGGAGTAGCAGAAGCCGGTTAATAATTAAGAGACAATGTGATTCACTACCAGTCACATTCTGCAACACAGCTATGCAACCTTTATGGCCATCCTCCTTCTTATAATGTGTGGCCTATCTCTGACTCCTTGACACCGCAGCACAGAGACATCTATCTTGCACAGAAAGCAGGTCCAGAAAGGGTGACTCACAGGTCTGCAACCAGATCAGCTAGATAATTGTTTCACATTTAATTGAGGATTGGTTGGAAAAAGGCCAAAGCTGGCCCACTGTGGCGCCTGTTTTCTTTTGAGATGACCATCTTCAGAAAAGCCTTTCTTTCACTCAAAATAGATGATGTAATTTTCTGCCATTATGCCAGCGTGACGATCACCCGCAGGCCAGTTACTGCATCATTGTGTTTTAACAGCTAGCAGCTACAGGGCCTAAAATAAAACAAAAACACTGCAGTTATAATTAGTAAATCTGTCCTAAACCGCTGTGAGCGTCAGACGCGCCTTCTTTCACCAACAAGTGTGAAATATTTTGGACGATAGCCATTCCTGCTCTAAAAAAAATGACAATAAAAAATATGGTTTTATGGTTTGCAAAGTATGATTTTGATGATTGCATTTTGATCTCATTCCCAGGGTGTCAGATATTTCCATTTGTCATGAGATGTCTTTTCCTGTATGTAGGCTTGTAAAGGCTTTATTGGATGGGAGATATATTTTAACCAAAAACTACTATCTTTTCCCAAATATCCAAATATTTGTGGATGTCCAAACATAACCAGTCAGTGAAAAGGAAGGGAAAACAAAGCAAACAACCTCGTGGAGGTTGTTTGCACATCTTCCAGTCCAATGGACGGTCAGTAAACCAACATCATCTATTAAAAAAGCTTCAAGTAAAAATAGTTTCAAAGCAAATCGAAATCACATGACTGTCATGGTCAGAAGGTGCACAGGAGAAAAAAAATCTGATATCGGGAAACTGCCCACAAAATGTATAGTGTGGGAGCTTAGAATCAGGAAGCAGAGCGTTGTTTGTGTGCGTGTCTGTGTGTACAGTAGCTATCCTTTGACAGCTATGTTGCATGTTCCAGCGATTGAATTTGAAGAGGAGCAGAGATTCATGAACGAATGACGCTCCAAAGTGTATCAGCCCTGCAGCGGTAACGACAAAATGCCAAACATTGCTTTCACATCTCGACTGCGTTCTACCCCGAGCCAGCCATCCAGCGGATTAAAGATTTGCAGGGCGATAAGAGTAGGTCACACGGTGTATTAGGTGGGTGTTAGTTTCTCCTGATGGGGGAATAAAATTGCCTCCAGATCGATAACCTGCTGTCAGACACGACTTGAGTGATTTGCGCTTATCCCCGGGTTGAATACCAAAACATGTCATGGTACACTGAGCAGGCCGCTGGATGCATTCTTTTAATTGGGAGGCAAATTAAGGGAGGAGGGCGATAAAACGTATGCTCAGAGGACAAGCTTATCTTTGTGTGACCTAGTCTTTCTCTGCAACATGATCGCAAGAGCAATGTGTCGGAACATGAGTGAATGTGTTTTTAATGTTAAAACGGGCATTTGTGTCTGATGACAGAAGACACGGAAAATTCGACAAAAACTCAAAAGTTCATTTGAAATGACTGTTTTGTTGTCTCAGAGTAGCTTTCAGTGATTTAACATTAGTGAATCCATCAAGGTATCGTTACTGCCTTGCAATTCTTCTTCTTGCATTTACGAGCCAGTTGCGGTTTACATCCACATCTAATTTAATAGTAAGCTACCAAACTAAGTTAAGTCCAGAAACACTGCACAGTTCATCCTTGAAATATGAAAAACTCCCAAGATATAACTCCTTAGGCCATCAATATGGCTGGCAAGACAGTATAAAAACACTAAAGTATTATGCCAGCCTCAAATGACTTAGCAGTTCAAAGTACAGATATATTCAGTGTCAGAAATTATTGCTTCAGTCTATTTAGCTATCATATGTGCAAAACCTTGTATTTATTCAGCCGAACAAAATCAGTAATGGATAGAATAGAAGTAAACTATTAAAAGACCCTTTAAATGCTTGGGAAAACCCAGTTTCTCCAGTGTGTAGGTTTCATGTTGTCACTGATCATAGTTTAGCCAAAATACATATTCTTGTCCTAAACCTAACATGAGCTTTTCCTCCCTAAACTTAACCAGAATGAATCAACACGTGAAAATGAAGCTGATCACTGAGGGCTTTGTCTCACTTTAACCTCCTAGGACCTGCGTCCACATATGTGGACATCAAATTTGGGGTTGTCTAGACCACAATACTAACTTTTGCTCTACAAGGGCCTGATATCCACTTACGAGGACATTATAGTGCCACCTGAAGTGTTTTGTCTTTCATGCGATGTTCAGAAATCTTTTTTTACTTTGTTACAGACATACGTCTTCCTGCAGCTGTTAGCAGCACTTTAAATGAGCCATTTCTCATTTTGTTTCTGTACTCGGGAAAAATGCTGCTGTGTTCAGACACCAAATAAGGACTTTCGTACATCATTACTCAGTTGTGACTTTATAGTGTTCTATTGACATTTAAAACAAATGTCCTCATATGTGGATATCATTTTTCCTCAGAAACTACATCAAGTAAAAAGAGAATTCTTTGTTTTTACATTCATCAGGTCCCAATCAGCCCAAGTAGCAAAGAGAAATTAAAAAAAAAAAAAAAAATGCCATGAAAGAGTTCAGGTCTTAGGAGGTTAAAAGATGACTGGTATCTCTCAGTGTCCACTACTATCAAAGGTGACAGGTCAAGACCAAAAGACCTTTTGTGTATCTGCAGCCACAGAAGTATGTGACAGTGTTTGATGTCCTGGATTGAGAAAGCTACATTAAAATGATCAAAGTGAAGTCAGCACTGCAACATAACTCAGTTTGTCATCATACAGCATGGCTGTATTCCTGGCCTTTCGGATTATCATTAATTTGACTTCAAAGACTTTAGGAAGAAGAAGACAAAGTATGAGTGGATTGGAGGGTGAGCAACTATTCAGAATTGTGACAACTTAGAACAAAAAAAAGAGCTGGACTACCTACATATCACACCTCTAGGAGCTGCTCAGGCATTGTAACCCATGCTATGAACCTCCTGGAGCATTAAGTTGAGCACTGGCATTAAGTTGCTGTGGTTCCTCAACACTTCTTGATAATGCCATACAGCTGATCATGGGATATCTAAGAGGGAAGAAATTTCATAAACTCACTTCTTACAAAGGGGGCATCATTTAATTCAGTCGAGTCTTATTTATATAGCACCACATCACAAACTGTCACCTCAAGGCACAGTACAGTAACGATAGAGAGAAAACCTCAACAATCAGATGACTACGTGTGAGTAACCAGTTGGTAACAGTAGGAAGGAGAAACTCCCTTTTAACAGGAAGAAATCTCCAGTAGAACCCAGCACAGAGAGGGGCAGCCATCTGCCGCGACCAGCTAGGAGCGAGGGGAAAGAGAAGAGAGCAGAAAAAGACAGGACAAAAGACACACATGGGAGAGCTGGAGCTTTAAATCAATTATTAATGATTACCGTATATCTTCCATTAGTAGACTGTCTCTTTTAAACAACAGTTTCTAATAAACGCCGGTTTGAAAACATGTCACAACAAATAGACGCTGGTCTCCAATAGTAGCTGGGCGACCTTCCCTCCGCACTGTCTTCTTCTTCTTCTTTTTAAATTTTATTGACTGTTGGCAAACAACTGAATGGTGCATTACCGCCACCAACAGGTATGGAGTGTGACTGGAAAAAAAAAAACCCTCCACACTGTCGTTGGTCCTCTCATCACCTGGCCAGCTGTTTCCAATCAGCCGTCATCTACAACCAGCGGCATTTAAGCTGGATGCAGCGACCATCAAAGCGGGATTATTACACTGAACTGGAACTATTGGCTAATGAACCTGCTAACTGCTAATTTTCTGGTTTTTAACTTCCTCTCGAGGAGAGTCGACGGTGCGAAGTTTCGGGGACCACCACTCGTGCACTGAGCTACCACAGACAAGGAGACTCTCAGGAGCAAAGGAGGAGCACAATTGGGAACTGCATTATTTGTGAACTGTTTTGGAGCACTGTAAGTAAACGCACTGTCTTTTCACCTCAGTCTAAAAACCGCGCCTGGGACTTCTTTCCCTCTCACTTCCGTGACAATTCTGTCTGAGAAGGGAATAAGAGCCAGTCTCCAATAACCGCCGGTCTCTTTTAAATGCCAGGTCGGTTGGATAATTTTTTGAATAAACGCAGGGGCTACTAATGTAAGATATACGGTACTCGTATATGTTACTAGAACATCTGAATTTGGATAAATTCAATTCAATTCAATTTTATTTATATAGCACCAAATCACAACAACAGTCGCCTCAAGGACGATGGATGAATTAATACTTTTGGCAATATAGTATAGGAAGACATTTGAAGGCAAATCTATGTACTGCATCTACAAATATGGATAATACATGGATCCATACAGTGTGTACATTGTGTATTGTGTTTAACTGAAGTACTCTGCTGTACTTTTCTTCACCAAAAAATGCTGCTTAAATGAAAGGAACATTTTACATTCAGAGAGTGTGCGCTATGTCATGCAATATTATCTTCTGAATATTATGGCTATATCACTACCACTTTTCTGATTACCCAGTATCGTCCCTACCACTACTGCCATAGCCACCATATCAAATAAAATTCCACAGAGTAAACCAAAAAGCACTTGTTGGTGAATTTCTATTTTGCTCTTGCACACGCAGTTGTGTAATTAGACACCTGGAGTGCATTCCCACTGTATATATGCATTGTATTAAGACTTCTTTTGACATTGGATTTTTATGTATTTTAGAATCACACACAGGAAATGGTTATTTTGTCAGGTTGGCGTGGGATCACCGAATTTGTTAATGTGCTTTACAGTATGCAGCAGGAGGCATGCATGTAAGTATATAATTGTATGAGATGATTACCTAACAAAGATTAGGTAGATTAGGTAAAGATGAGACAAAGATGACCTAACTTTCCTAATGATCTGTGGTCCTCCTGCAAAATTAATGACCCACCAATATGTAGGTAACACCCTTGTGTTACATAAAGGGCAATACAGGATTCATGTTTAATGGCCTTAAGAAATCATTAACCACTCATCAGAAAGAAAAGTATCACCTGTTCAAACCTACTCAAACAGAATAAAAAGGGTAAATAAAATGACCTCCAAGCAAAAAAGGTTGTTTTCTTCACCCTTTCAGTTAAACCCTTTAGATGAATAGAATTTTTACATTAACTACATATTTTTTAAATAATGTTCATTTTTATAAAAGTAGGATAATTAAAACAACATTTATTATAGCTCCATTATGTCGTCTGTTATTGTAATAACACATTTATTTTAAAAAATAACACGAGGGATGTTTAGTTTTTTTGCAGCAGTTGCGTTCACAGCCTTCAAACGTTTGACGAGAGAAACATTTGGAAACCTTTTCACTGTGTACAGACTCCAACATGTATCCAAGAAAACACAGACAAAGACAAAAAGATTACACTGCCTCTCCTTCCTGCCGTGGTTAGAAGAGATGCACAACAAAGTGCAACAGCAAAATACAGACATGCACAAGGCAACACAAGGTTAAAAGAACTGAGCATGCCAAGGTTTTGTGCTTCTTAAACGCTTACCAAGGATGCAGGCAGAGAATCCTGACTGCATGTAATAAAAACCTCTGACATGTCAGACAGCGAAATCTGCTGGCTGAGAGGGCCACGAAGGCTTTTCCATCTTTAGCTTGTGTAGCATGCTGTGAGAACTGATCGATCGCGGGTTTCTTATAAACATATAAAGGAGAGTTTAGTCAGAAGTTTAGTCATTTATGAATGTGCTGTATACACATTTTTGCGTCACAAAAGTTCAAAAGGTTTTAATTTTCCAAGTTAAAAATGTATAGAATATAGACAAAAGCAAATTAAATAATGTGTTTGTGGCATATTAATTCAGAATTGTGGAAATATTAAGAAATAAAGTTAATAAAGGGTCATATTTGGACTTGTTTTTCTCATGCTGCATCACATATTAGTGAAGTGGTCCAAATTTTTCTTCTTCATCTCAGGCGTTCCACACCACTGAGTAAAAGAAGAAAATGATCTTTGATATAGAGGAGTAGGATATCAAGTTTCTTTCTCTGTGGTTTCAATGTTTAAAAAAGTGGCTGATGCAAAGTTTTTAGAAAGCACTTCTCCACACTTAGGTCATTATGAATATCCAACCAAGTCGAGCTCAAGCTGTTCTGGATGTGGCTTTAAATTCAAAGTAAAAGAGTGCTTTTGAGCAACACGAGCGTACAACCCTGAGCACCTGGATGAGGTAGTAAACATCACTTTGGCACTGCAGATCATTCCTTAATTTTTTGAAGCTACGGCAGCTCTATAAAAGACCTGTTTACTTTTCAGCTGCTATCAACTTCAGCACTTTAACACTTCAATTAACTGAACACAGATGCTTTAACTGACATTTTAAATGCAGTGTTGGGGTAGCTGAAGCTGAGGAGGCAAAGAAGGTCATCTGCTAATCAGAAGGTTAGTGGTTTGATCCCTGGCTGCTCCAGTCTGCATGACAAATATACTTGGGCAAGATACTAACCCCTAAGGTACTCTCTGATGCATCCATCAGTCTGAATGTGTGAATATGAGATAAAAAAAAAAAAAAGTATGTTCATAGAAAAACCATAGAAAAAACCATAGAAAGTCAAGTTTTATAAAGCACTTTTAGTGCTCAGCTCGAGTAGAAAAGAGCTCAATAAGCTCCCAGTCCATTTACCATTCAGCAGTATTTTAAAGCTTTTCAACATACTGCGTCATTTATTAATACACACGTTTGCTGTACACACAGAGTTGGCTGCAGCTCTCCCGCTGCCAACCACACATCTCCACAACAACAACAATGACATGATGGGACCCTGTGAGGTTTGCAGCTCTCGCCGATTCAGAGACTTATTCTCGTGAACAAAGCAAGACAGACAGAGATCTTGTAGCAAGGGAAGCCCAGTTGGAAACGCAGAGCTGAAACTCTCTGCAACCTCTGAAGACTCCAACTTCAGCCTCCCCCCGCAGCCTTTTTTATTGAGATCCATACAGTTACACACACCCCCATTGTAAACCCTATGTGGTGTGTTGTAAAAGTTAAAAGCAGTGTGTGTGTGTGTGTGTGTGTGTGTGACTTCCTGCTGGTCATATAAAAAGGATCATCTCCTCCAGCATATGGCTTAAACTTAAACAGCCCATCATATACAAACACAGGTGAGCCCATAAATGCCAGGAAGTAATCATTTCTTATCAAATAAAGAAAACCCAGAACCCCTACATAAAATGTGTCTGGTCATATAGTTAACACTATACCTTCCCCACTCATTCAACAGCTGGTAGGGAGGTGAATGCAAACAAAAGAATGTCTTCAATCCTGCAGCTTGAAACAAGGTCCACAGATCCAAACACAACAAAGACAACACTTAACAATTCACCCTAACAGAATTCAGTCTTTTAACTGCCTACCCTGCAGCGGCACCACCGACCACGCCCCGCCACAGCTATTCGGCAAACCAGATAACCTAAATAACGGCGCCAGTAAAACCACTAAACATTACACATTTTACTGCTCTATTTATGCTTTTAAAACTTCTATCCACAGCATAACAGCGCCTTTCAACTGCACAAGCTGCAGAACTGGTGTGAGACTAAACACTTCAGAGAGGTATAGGAAGTGTTCAGCTGTTGATCATTTCCATTTAGTGCTAGGTTTAAACAAATTCATGCAAAAACTAGATTGTACAAAGATTTTATCTCTTTCTATGTGTGGGTATTTGTAGAGAAGGTGGGCCATACCACCTTCATCACTGACAATAGAGGACACCTGCTCCCAGGAGTGGGGAAGATGAGATCACACATCTATCTTCTTTCCCGTCTTCACTGGAAGTGACCTTTTTTCACTGTGAATATATGACTTCACTCCCTCACTGTGTGTGTTCTGCCTCAGAGAGGCCTTGCATGGCCTGACTTTAAAGGCACCTGCTGAAACATGCTGAACTGTTTTCAGCTAATGCTGTAGACATTTGGAATCACTTTACTGGTGCAATAATACTATTGTGCTCCTATCAAGCTGTGTTATCTTTGGGATTTTTTAGAATAGTTTCAACAAAAGAAACGGAATGAATGAAACAAATGATGTGTTTTTGTAACAGGCTGCTTAAAGATACAATACAAAAAATGAGTTCTGTTGTCTGTTATGGTACTCACAACATTGGCTTGTCCCTTGAGTCAAGCACCTTCTTTATGCTTGAATGATTAATAGATCACTGTTAAGTAGCTTAACAAACAATATTCCTCTGAAAACAGTCAGGTAAAAATACTGGATGGAAAATGGGTGAAAAAGAAAGTTTGAAAAATCTTCAGAAAGCCTAAACACTATTTCTCAAGACCACTTTAAAGATTGCAAGAAAGTCTGGCTCAAGGAAACAAAATATAAAGAAATGAGCGGTGAAGACTTCTGCAAAATGTTGTAGTTATGGTTGGAAAATTGTCGGTACACATTACTTTCCACAAGTTAAAAATTTGTGGAGCATTAAAAATCTAATTTTACAGGATATGTGATTGAGTCTGACTTTTGTTCAGATGTTATATTATATCCTTAAAAATGTATTTAGTGTGTGATCAAATGGAAAAGCTTCTTAGTGTTACGGCTGGGGGGTGAACCAGTCGTGAGGTGTGGGGGGTAAGGAGGAACCCAAGCGCAGGCAGGTGTGGGTTGCAGGTGAATGATTTATTAACAGTGACAAAAAGTACAAAAACCAGAGTGAACATAGATCTCAACTAAACAGGGAAAACTAAACTCAAACCTGAACAAGACCATGGGGGAAGAAACGGGATGAGGGCACAGAGAGACGGCAGACGAACACCATGTTACTGTTAACCATTCCTCGCCATCAGTCCCCTGACCGTGGTCGAGAGACACGAGGGGAGATGCTTCTCCAGGGCCGAAGTAACGTCCTCCTTCGGGGTTAACTCCCTTCACTTTTTGTGGAGTGGTGAAGCGGGCACAAATCAGCTGAGACACACGGGGTACTGAAGAGATGAGGCTTTTATTAGCAGGACCGCATATTAACTACAGGGGTGCAGAGGCTATAGCCAGTCCAGTCCTTTGGTCACCGTGTCTATCACACACTCAAAAACTCCCTCTCATTCCTTCCTCCTGTCCGCACAACACACACCCCCTGCCGCTACGCGCATGCTCACAGCACACACACAGAACCCTCGGTCACACACACAAGCCAGGCAACTCCTGCAACATTACGCAGATGAACCAGCACTCGACAAAGGGAAACACGGGGCTTAAATACACAGAAGGTAATCAAGGGAAATGGCACACAGGAGGAAGACACAGCTGGGGACAATCACACCGACGAGGGCAAAGCATGACACACTCACATGAAGCACAGGACCAGGAACTACAAGACTTTCAAAATAAAACAGGAAACACATGGAAGACAGACTCAGACATGACTAAACACAGGGGCTTGACTACAAGGACATGGGCAGGGGAGAGCAACACAGACAGAACACAAAACCACAAAGACAAAACCTGGCATATAAAATAACCAAACTGCACACAAAGAAAACAGAACTAACACACGAAAACACAGGGCATGGGACAACTCAAAACTATAACAATAACCCAAGAAACAATAATGGCGAGAAAACACACACACCCATACTGGTTCGGACCGTGACAC
>VURO01048296.1:8336-25435 GCA_015108175.1 Pelvicachromis taeniatus
ACACCTACACACACACACATACACACAATCACTCAGCTTAACTCAACTACCTCAAATATTGGACTGTCTGACAGATTCACTGTTTACCTCTTTTGCACTGCTCTTGTTTGCACATTTGTACGTGCACTTTATGTTGTCTTATGTTGTAATGTCTCTGCTAGTTTAGTGTTTCTGTTAATTTATGCTGTAAATTTATGTTGCACGTAGCACCTTTGCCCTGGAGGAACGTTGTTTCGTTTCATTGTGTACTTAACTGTACATGGCTGAAGTGACAATAAAGCCTACCTTGACCTTGACATAGCATGAGTTCTTGATTTGCACAGGTTAGTTTGTTGAGTTTAATTTAATTATTTTGTATTTTTGGTATAATTTTATGTATTTTTGGGTAGAACCTCCCTCCTCATTTGTGAACATTTGTAAACATTACACTTGTGCATGTACATCCTTTCCTCAGTGCCTTATATGGCATAAATGGGAAGCTGCAAGTGAGTTCCTCTAACACAACCAAAACAAAGCTGGGGGTGGCTTAAGAGTTTGGCAGGACCTTTAGTGTACCTTGGACAGAAAAAGTATTTTTTTTTAAAACTGATTTAGAGCACAGAGAGCCACTTTAGTATCTCAACAGAAGCATTTGTGTATTATTTGCAGTGACTTTAAAGTTGTACATCTCTCTCTTTTATCTCAATCATCAATAAGGACTTCCTCTCACCCCATTTTCTCACAAGACACTCCCTCTAACAAACCGTCTTTAATTGTAGATTTAACAGAAAACGTTTCCCACTGCACTATTTTCCTACTTCAAACAATAAGAGGCATTTAACTGGCTCATTTTCCGTGTATATTTAGCATGTTGTGCAGGCAGGAATGTGTTTATCAGCCTACAATGAATGGCTGCTCTGTGTTATTCCAACAGAGACTGGGATCAAAATAATGTTGCATTTGCCAGATGAACCGTCTTTGCTTTGAACTCTTCACACATTCACTGCATGCCTTTATTGGAGCTGTTAAGGTCTCGAAAGCAGAAGGCTGAGGCCAAGCACAGTGGGAGTCAGCTTGTGTGACCAAAATTAACACTCGTGGCAGGTCAAACTGTCTAACAGGGGTACAAAGTGTTTATGTGAACAAATATAGATGGAGGCCTCCTTCATTGTGCCCTTGCACTTCTAAAAGAGCAACTGAGAAAAGCATAAATCCAGATGAAAATATACTCTGAGCAAGCCTTTCACAGTCTCTCTGTGCTCTAAATCACAGTTCTTGGAGTGAAAATCCAGAAGCAAGTCAATCCACACAGACTCTCATATTACAGCTACAATGAATTTTCCAAAAAACAGCAGTTATCTACATTTCATTATTTATGTGGTAAGGCACAATAATCACTCAGATCTCTGTTTTTATGCATGCGTTATTAAAGCAAGCACACCTGTTATCGTTGCTGTTATACTGGCAAGTTTTGCATTTCCATTAAGAAACCGTCTGCTTTGCACAGTATTTCCTGCATGAGGTCTTCTAAGAATACAAAGGTTAAACGCATTATCAGTTTATTTACCCTCCACCATATTAGGGAAGTCAGAAATAATTGTATTTATTTTGGGTTTGTTTACAATAGTGAATCACTGGAGATTTGACCTACAGTAAACAGAGCAGTTGTGGCTGCATATAGAACACTGTCTTTATGTTTATTGTTTTTATTGTTTACAGTAGTTTATATTAACAGAGGGTACCCATATGGAAAATAATTAAAAACTATTATTAACATTGTCTATCTGATATTATGACTTAAGTGATAGTAAAAAGTGTCTTCTTCTGCATTTCTCTCATGCATCATTGACAATATCATTTCTAGGTATTTCTGACATATCAGGCTTGATGAGTGATAAATTAAACGTTTAATTTTTTCGTATTATTAAAAATCTGCTAAAGAAGTCTGTCTAATTAGTAAATCGTAGTATAAGACATATAGGGCTTACATAAATAACTCATAGAGCTCTTTTTGATGAATAAATGTAAGAATAAAAGTAATAAAAAGAAATGTCTCATTTCTTTTTAACTGAGACATTACACTTATAAAACGTTGAGAGATGTTCTCTTAACTTGGGTAGAATACTTCCAAACAGCAGACTCCTGGACTGAAGTGCGCTGGTGAAAGCAGAAGTACTAAAAATCACAGTTCTTGGAGTGAAAATCCAGTAGCAAGTCAATCCACACAGACTCTCATATTAAAATCCCCAATTTTAGCTATAGAAATTGTTTACAGCCTAGTAGAAGACAAAAATTTTGGTACCTATGGATACTTTCTCCATTTATAACAAGAACATTTTTTTAGTTATAAAAGGAGCGCCAAATCACAACAGCAGTCGCCTCAAGTTGCTTTATATTATAAGGTAAAGAACCTACAGCAATACAGAGAAAACCTCAATAACCATATGACTTCCTTTGAGCAAGTGCTTTAGTGACAGTGGAAAGGAAAAATGCCTTTTAACAGGAATACACCTCCAGCAGAACCATGCTCAGGCAGAGGCGTCCACCTGCCGTGACCGGTTGGGGTGAGAGGAGGAAGACAGGACAAAGACACACTGTGGTGTCTGTCTGACTTAAAAAAAAATCAAACATAAAATTAAAATGTGGTTGCCAAAACCAAACAGTGGGTACGTCCATCTTTTTTTTTTTTTTTTTAAATATAGGCTTTGACCCCATCCTGCTATATATTTTAGAGCTTTACTCAATTGGTCTTATTGGTCTTTAATAAACTGAGAACATGCAGTATATATTACAGCACATCTGAATCCATCTTTTCTTAGCGTCCCATTAACGCGGTTATTACTAAAAACTAGCCAAGGATAAATTGGTCTTACCCAGAAACACGATCTAAAAGAATGACTAGATCATTTCGGTGTTGCGTTCGGTGTCAGCTGATAAAATTCACTGATCTCTCTGTCAAATAAATATTTAACTCAGCGTGCCACAAACCATAGTGCATAAACAATTAAAGCTAATGGTTTGAAGATGAGTAGGTCACATCTATATCAGTAACGAACAGATGATGGAGTGAAATCAGAGCTTCCTGGGTAAGGTGAAGCTAAAGATAACAAAGGGGAAATGCATGCTACGGACACGTGAAAAAAAAACTGCCCAAGATAAAATGATAACGACAGATAAATGTCCATTCAGAGCATCCCTGCAGGCTCGTGTGACACTGAATGCAGCTCGAGTTTAGCAGGTGGCATTAAGCAGTGCTGACCATAGACCGCATGAGGCTGTGGCTACAAACACATGTTGGTAGCCTCAGCGATATCCATCTTGGCTCTGCAACGAAAAACTGCTTCTGACAGATGGGCAACAGCTTGTGAAAAATAAGCTTCTGAGGAGCTAATGTGACGGTGGTAGCGTGGTGATGATGGACGCTGAACTGAAAGCTGACACAGGTGTCAAAACAGCCACTTCAGTGCCATGACAAAGTTAAGGCAAGTTAAGACACATTATGTCTGAGATAGGGCTGGGACAACGCGTCGATGTAATCGATTACGTCGACGCGTAAAATACGTCGGCGTAAAGAATTTGCGTCGATGCGTCGTCACTTTCAAAAAAACACATGGCGGCAGCTAGTAGCGGTAACATGTCGACTTAAACCACGCCCCCCAAACATGCAGTTCTACAGTATGGGGATATTTTAACCGAAAAGGAAGCGATTCAGTCTTTGTAAGGTGGAAATGGCCGATCATAAAACGGCCGTAAGTTTTCAACTTTTTTACTAACGCTGGTTTTTACCCTTTAATTCATCCAGACACCCCCCACGTAGAGACACACACTCAGAGATAAACACCCAACCTCTGTAAATGCAAAACTAATTTAAGCTGCTTAGCAGTAACATATATCATTAGATTAATCGATGCATCAAAAAATTAATCACTAGATTAATGGATTCGGAAAATAATCGTTTTGCCCAGCCCTAGTCTGAGAGCCTAGATGTCATTTGTTATGTTCATGGGGAATGTGCAAACAAATTACTAAATGAACAATGAGATCAAATATTTCCCAACTACTGGCTGTAACCCAGTCTGTAAACCTTTTAAAGCACAGAAGTTAGGCTTTATATAAATCATATGGGGTTAAAGGGCACTTTGCTGGGCTATCACTGTAAAGCGCATTAGCAATTTTGCATGTTAACTCAGCAGCTCCACAAACCCACTTGTTTGTGCAGTGACATACCCCTAAAATGTTTAATGCTCTATCAAACTGTAAATGCTCATTATTTTGCTATATAAAATCATTGTTAACATTCATTTGATTCATATCTTCACTTTGTAATGGAACACATTCATACCTGGATATACATTAACTACGGTGATGAGTCATCTGGTGATTTTGGGTGTGTGATTAACCAGAGCAAAGGAAATTTTCAAACTCTACACCACTGACATCAACTGACATGTTCAGCCACACACAGCTTTTCTTTGTTTCTGGAGCAGTATTTAAAGGTTTTAAGTGATTGTCCACATGCAGCTGAGACAAACAAATTAAAAAAATTTTTTTTTAAAAAAGGTCCAGAAATAGACAGAGGCTAATATGTCATAATGCAGTATCATTTGCTCTCCAAATATATATGTTTGTATTTTTGGAGTACATGCATTGGTTCGCAGTGCTGGCCTATTTGTACTCAGGTGACCTTTTTTTTTTTTAAGTGGCAATAAAAGGAAGGTCATTTGTAAGTACAAAGTACAAATTTATACACGTTTGGGCAATAAAATCTGTAACTGTTTTTAAACATTTCCACTACAGATGTGGGAGGATTATCCATGACCCATATGGGTTTTATATCTGTCACATCTTTTTCCTACAGTTACCTAAGATTATGATGTATAAGATCTTAGACAACTATTAGCATAACTCACAGTGTAGGTGGAAATGACAATAAAAACAAAGGTGAGTAATACAAAAGACTTTCAAGAAGAAGTTATGGAGTTACTGTGGTTTTGCATTTTAATTAGTTCAATTTTTCTTTTCTTTCTTTCTTTATTACAAGGTCTTAAATAACCGTCGGGCCTCGTCTTATCTTAAAGACCTCATAGTACCATATCACTCCAACAGAGCACTTTGCTCTCAGACCACGGGCTTTCTTGTGGTTCCAAGAGTATTTAAAAGTAGAAGGTTCAGCTTTCAGGTCTCTCTTCTTTGGAACCAGCTCCCAGTTTGGATTTGGCAGACAGACACCCTATCAACTCATAAGATTAGGCTTAAAATGTTCCTTTTTCATAAAGTTTAACGTTAGGGCTGGATCAGGTGATCCTGAACCCTCCCTTAGTTGTCCTGCAATAGGCTGCTGAGTGCTTCTTTTTCTCTGACCCTTTTTTCACTAACTGTGTTTACACATCTCTGTGCATTTAATTATGAGTTATTATTTATCTCTGGCTTTCTTCCACATTGTGTCTTTTTTCCTCTCTCCCTCCCCTCACCCCCAACTGATCATGCAGATGGCTGAGCCTGGTTATACCAAAAGTTTCTTCCTGCTAAAAGGAAGTTTTTCCATCCCAATGACACCAAGTGCTTTCTCATAGATGATCGTTTGATTGATTTGGTGCTTTATAAATATTGGAAAAAATAGTTTTACTTTCTGGAGTTTGTTTGCTTGTTTTAATTGAGTTTTTATTAGTTTTATTATTGTTGTTGGCACTTTGTCAGGGATTAAACTGAAGTGGTTCAGAACATGTATTTCTTGCCTAGAAATCAAAACATAAACATATATATTGACCAAAGCCTCGTCAACACCAATTCACACCAAAGAGGTTCCCGGTTTGAACCTTCCTTGAGATGGGGCTTTTCTCTCTAAACTTTGTTCTCCCTGTGTCTGGTGATCCTGGAATTGGCAAGATGTGTGGTTATCTGTCTTGCTGTTGCAGCCCTGTGATGGATTGGCAACCTGTCCAGTGTGCTTCAGCTGGGATAAGCTCCAGAACCCCCACAACCTGTCATGATCTGGAGGTTTGGCCAGGGCACCTGGGTTTCCATGGTTTCCACTCCTGGACGGAGCCATCATTCCCCTGCAGGCTGGCACACCTGAGACTGATTCTGGGCAATCTGGCAGAGGATTTAGTCTCCTCTCAGACTCTCTGTCACCGCCAGTTTGTCAACAACTCTACTCTACTCAACAACCAGGCCTCATGTTTCATGTTTTCTCTCTCAAGTGCATTACTTACTTTGTTATCTTGTGCTCTAGTTGCTCCTGGAGACTCCACGACTCGGAACTAACTCATCTCTTGAATCCTGGTTCACCTCCCTGCTCTCCGGAAATCTCTCCATGCCTCACCTGCCTGCCCTCCAACTCTCACCTTCCGTCTCAAGCGCCGGGGACATCAGGTCGGCCCGTCTCAGCCTGCACCTCACCGAGACCCTCGCCTCCTCTTTCAAAGGACCTAGCTAACCCTAACTATCAACACACCCGCTCCATCCCTAGATCCAGTTCACCCACGCCAAACCACCGCCGCATTCCCTCGCAACATGCGAGTTTTTATCGTAAATAAACACTGTGTATCTACTTCGCTGCCTCTGTTGTGTTTCTGCGCTTGAGTTCAGTTTTGCTACTCGGCCTGTGGCCGTTATGACACAACCCCAGTTAAATGAGACTCCAGTCGCACAGGCCTAGAAACCAGTCTATGTCTTCCTGGCAACCACAACCCCGACTATTTGGTGAATGGGTGCTGAAAGGTTCTGTCAGGTTTCTGAAACTGCACCACCAAAAACTTCCTTGGTACTACTTTGGTTGCCTGTTTGTTGCACTGAAGATGCTGACTCATCTGCAAAAACCTGCTTAATACTCACTGAGGGGTGGGCATAAAAGCATGATTCAAACCAGAAATAGAGATCATTCACCTTCGAAATAAAAGTGCATTTTGAAACATGCTGGTTGCGCAATAAAGCAGATCTTTTACTTTTTTCTTCTTTTTTTTTTTAGGTTTTTGGTGCAGCAACCTCTTTGAAACCAGTAACCATTTGCCAACTAGTCTGGGAATACACATTTTTCAATAGCAGACTAAGTTTACTAGTGGATCACTGAGTAGTCTCTAGGCCTGTGTGACTGAGGCCTTAGTTCTTAAGAAAGTGGATCTTAAGAAATATGGACAATATTGTTTTAGTTAGCATTTGCTTTCTTCTGACGTCTAGTTGTTTATATTTCAGTTACCTAAAATATTTTTACAGCTAGTTTTAGTTTAGTTTTAACCACATTCACCTTGTGTGACAACAGACTAAATGTGTATGAGGCGGTTCTGTTTTTATTGTATGAAAATGTGTAGTTTTAGTCTAGTTTTTATTAGTGTCAGTGTTGTTGTTGTTTTTTTTTAATATATGGAGAGCATATGTCAGAGGGAAGAAGTAAGAAAATCAGTGCGCGTATTACAATTAAAACACAGAACCTTTTGACTCACAGCAGAAAGCAGTTGACTCACAGGCTTGTCTATAGACTTTTTTTTTCAAACTAACATCTTTCATTTTACTAAGTTCACTAAGCAATTTTTTTCAAGAGTCTAATTTTTATTTAAGGTAATTAACATTTTCATGTTTATTTTTAGTTAGTTAGGCATGTTATTGGCCTTCTAGAGAGAAAGTATAACCGAGATTTACCTAACCAAAAATAAATATTTTAAAAATAAATGGACTGACTAATTAGTGGAGGAAGCCATCCTACTTGACATTCCGCTAAACGGAGGGGGGGTTGGAGACTGACACCTGATATTTCACAAACACTGGCTGGCAGGGGGACCAAGGAAAGCAACACACCACCAGTTTACTGGGAAAGACTCACACTTTGATTCTGCCTACATTACATTAGCACCACACACATGCACATCCACAGATGGCTGGTATGACTGTGCAGCGCTCTAGTATCATGCAGTTAAATTTGAATCAGTGCTACACACCAGCAGACTATCTGGAGTCAGGGGGAATATTTCAGAGGCACTTTATTTATATCAGCAAGGGGCACCACTTTTCCCACTGCTATAATTAGTCTGGGTAAATACTTAGGTCAAATACTCATAGTGCTAACAGAATAATAAAAAAGGAGAACTATTCAAAAGATGAGTTCACACACCGACAGACGCACAAACAAGTTCAAAGAAAACCTTTCCCTCTTATTCAGGGATTTCTGGGAAACTAATAAGCAGATGGATTTACTGTAATGCAACCGAATACCTTTGAATGTTTGTCCACATTGGGCTTGTTAATTGCATGACTTAGCTGTAGCCATCTTCTCAGTTACTGAACCTCACAGAGTAAACTGAGTTTTAAGGATGTAATTGGCAGAGCTGTGTATCTATATATCTATATAGATATAAAATACACGCAACTACTTGAATGTTGAACTTTATGCAAGGGAAAATTAAGCACAAAGTCAACATAAATATAGTTGTTATTTACATGACTTTATACAGTCCAGCTGTTATTTTACTGTGTACATGACAGTTAAAGTCAATGCGCTGTCAGGTGACTATTGCAATTTATGCAATGTGGAATTACCTGGAACCGGTTTAACAACATTTCAACGAATCCACTTTGTTATGTGTTATCCTCTCTATACACTATGAGGTATAAGGCCTGGGACCCTCAGTTTAAGAAACTTACCTCTGCACATTGACCTGAGCTTGTGGGTGTATTATTCCATTTGTTGCCTGAGTTTATATCAGGAAGAGAGGTAGGCAACTTAGCTGGGCAGCAAGGAGACAAATGAATGTGCACATGTGGAGAGCAGGGGCTGCTGAGTTTGGGATTCGAAACGTGACATGAAATTCCAGTGTTGGCGTAAGGCACCTCGAGGGAAAAGCTCCTCTGTATGGCGTGATGACAGTGTTTTTCCTGGTGGCCTTTTCCTGATAAACAAGCTTTCAGGTTTTTCTCAGAAGGTTTAGTTGAGGAGAACAAACAAGCAGAGGTACTACGATACAGTTTCTTGTGGCAGTCGCGATCACCATCTTGGTGCTGGGTTGGGTAATGAGCCTCGGGATATTCCACATTAACTGTAGCTGTTGTTGTGGCTCCTTTACCTGATATCATTGGTTTCTGATGGGCAAAGTGCAGCAACAGGCTGCTGGAGTGACGATTTGATCTGTCTAGAGACGATGACACTTCCATTATCTTGCTCACGTCCTCAGTTTTGGATTTTGGTTCATCCTGTAAAGGAATATTAAACTGCACCATGTGTTTGGTGTCCCTGAACTCAGTCAAACAGCTTCCTTTTGGGAAGCGATGGCCACTTACTGCCGTGTTGGTGGACCCTTTGCAAGTCACTTCCTCATCTGCCTGTGAGTATCCATTAACAGAAGTCTGAAGAGATGACTGATTAGAGCCCTTCCCTATAGGGAGAGCAGGAAGAGCCACTGGACTTACTGGGGAAGCAGGTGGGGTGCTGCAGGGGCTCTTTGGGAATATAACTAAGGAAGAGCAGCGCCTCAGGGGGACCTTGGGCTTGCAGCAGTGTAAACTCCTCTCTTGGGTGGACTTCTGCTTTTCTGATGCCTCTGGCTCGAAGATCATGTCGCTGCTACAGTAGCCGGCATCGCTGGCCATGCTGCTGCTGCACGAGCCCCCGTCAGAACCCGTACCCACTCCTCCTCCTTTACCAGCTCCCGGTTCTCCATCCTCTACGCTGCCATCCACCTCTCCGCTGAGCTTTCCACAGGGCTGGAGTGAGATCTGTAGAATCCTCTTCTTATTACATCCTCCGGTGTTAACCCTGGGTATGAACACTGAAGAGTACTGATTATTAGCATAGTCTGGTGACAAAGGAGTCACCTTCAAGTGGACAGAACTGTGCGCCAGACTCTCCGACGGGCTTTGAGCTGACACACCGACTCCGCTTTCCTCACCATGGCTGCTCAGGCTTTCTGACAGAGGGTCCGTGTTGCTTCTCCTTGACGCAAAATGCAAGCGGAGCCGACGTGCCATTCGTTTAACTCTCTAATCCCTGCAGCGCCAGCGGGAGCTGCATGATCAAACTTGCTGGCTGGGAAAAGGAGAGCAAAGCAACTGCTCCAAACTCTGCTCTGTGATCACAATCATTAGGGACTGCGCATTGCCAAAATAGCTCGGGTGACAACCTACATTCCACTCGCTGCGGACCACGGCTCCTAGTCAGGGGAGGTCAGTGGTTCTGTGTGGAGGCATGACCCAAACAGATGACCTTTGAAAACAGATTAATCTCACAGCTGAGCCCCCTTTAAAGACAGGGCTTCGGAGCAGAAAGAGAGTGGGTCTTCTTTAAACTGAGAATTGAAAGAAAAAGCTGCCACTGCTGACCTGCTTCATAGCCTTAGCTCAGGGCTAGTTAACTGCACTCTCTGACAAAAAAACCCACAACACGGCAGTCCTCCACACTGCATCTACGACTGAAGCTCTGGTAAAATGTTACATCTGCTTCAGGCCACTCACCCAAGACTCCACTTCCTGCTGCAGCTATGCTCCTTATGTTTCTGCTGCTCAATGCCCCCACAAATATTTTTACCCACCGCTATTGAATTACAGGAAATCAAAGAGACTGACTTTCAACATAATTCTGCTTCAGAGCGAGGACTGGGTGACAAAGCTCAGCTAGCACACAATAAAAATGCCAGAGCTCATGAAAATATGCAAAAGAGCACCTAAACTAATAAAAACATTAATAAAAATGTTTTCTGCTCCTCAGCGACTGAACAACCTGCTGCAAATCATCTGTTTTGCTGCAGAAAATTCAACACGATAAGAGGGAGAAAGATTTGTGAGATCGCAGTGACGCGACACCAGTCACTCGACACTTCATGTAACAGTCAGTGCTCATCTGATTTCCTCTCCACGTCTGTTGACAGTCCAATTTATTAACGGTTGCCTATTGTGAGCCCGGCCAGCCTATTTCAGGACATTACTCTGCCTCCAAATCAGTTTTAGCATAGTCTTTAATAGTAAGAATCCAGGCCAGAATAAAGCAATGATTCACTGGTAGACACTTCCTGCTGCAGTGGAAGTCATCACCTAAATTTTTAAGGAGCATGACATACTGCCAGAAAAAACCCACAACCCCGTGTTTGGCCATTAATCACTCATCCAGCCAAAAGCAGCTTAAATTGATGTTGACGGTATCTAGGCCATACGATAAGGCTGGTGACACACACCGCACATTCATGTTAAGTCACATAGTATGGTGTAATGCGCCAATAATGCAAAGCCGCCTGGAAATAGGCAAGAATTTGGCATGACAACGATCATCATTGAAGGATAAGTTATATTTAATAAAGTCTTCAGCGAATGTGTCTGAGGTGAGGTCATCAATAAACTGGGTCAGTGGGGTGTGGTTAGAGTAGAGGTCGGGCATCTGTTAAGGTGCAGCCCTAAAGAGTCACGAGTTGATAAAATCTATTTGTTCATCTTTTGATGTTTTACGACCAAACAAATCAGCAGAAGATATGGCTGAACTGATAACGATGTCCTAGAGGAACAAGGGGCACTGACTGACATCTGACTGGGGTGTCTGAGAGTTGGTGTGTATGTCTGTGTGAAAATGTATTCTATTCGGCTCATCACACATGGAGCAATGAAACATTTGGAGTGCTGAGTAGCATTTCTCAGATCTCTGTCCAAGAAAATATTGATGGGCATTTTTAATCCATTCATGCGTTCTCTTCTGCTTATCCTTATCAGGGTCACAGGGGGGCTGGAGACTATCCCAGCTACTATAAGATGAGAGCGGCATTTTTTTATCTTTAAAAAAATATTATAAAGGTGATCGAACATCTGCTGCCAGTGTCCAAAAGCCACATTGTGCAAATGACCTCTTTAAAATCTCTTAGTGAGACAGACTCTTTCTGGAGTAGAGTCTAAAGAGCTTGGAAAGAAAGCAACTGGACTTTAAGTTTTCAGACTTATTTGGAATTTTTCTTCTTTTTTAATTCCAAGAACTTACATATAGATTCATACAGCACTTTATTATATGCCTTTAAGCACGTTCTAACTATCACACAGTCTCTCTCTAATGAATTCTTCTGCGGAAATTTGGGGATCAAAACATTGACCTTCTTATTATCAGATGACCCGAATAACTGAGCGACAGGCGTCCCCCGTTTTGTTCACTTATATAATTTCTGATTTACTGGACTTTTTCTACTGATAAGCTTACTGGAAACCAAGATAGCGACAGCTACCCGCTTGGAGCTAACTTCCTGCTAATGTAATAGTGTATGTAACTGCTACAGGTTAATTTTCCACACTTGGAAGTTCACTGCAGGCTTCATTTAGGATTAGATATAATCCATCCATCCATCCATCCATCCATCCATTCGCTTGAAAATCTACTGATGTAGTTTATCTTAACAGAAGAGATATATTTTCAGTACTAAGAACAAATTTCAGTGGTATATTAATACATCCAGCACCAGACTCAGTCTGAGCAGGTTTTTCTTCCTGCCTGATTGGTTGTTTGGTTGCCTCTCAGCATTTATTTTTTTGTAGTCTTTGTAAATGTTGTTTTGCTGTAGGCTACAAAGCTGCAACCACTTTTTTACCATTTGAATGGTGTCAATTAATTCAAGTGCAGGTAACCATAGCAACTTCTGCATTCATGCTGTCTCTGGTAGTGGGGAAGGGCCTGTTGCAAAGACACACTCGTGTATTTTAAGGGAGAGCTTTAAAGCAGCAGCTGATTTAGTTTTTTATGGTGTTTGTGGGTGTGTTTAGCTGCTTGTGAGATAACTTGGAACTAGATATGACCACACTGCTGTTAGATTAGAGTATGTTAGATTGGACTGTGAAGGTGGGGGGTCTGCTGGCGTAGCCTGGAGAAGTGATTTACTAAAGAGTTTAACCCTGTGGAGTCTGACCTCAAGCTATCAGAATGTGTAATCTCATAATAATTGATTATTACAAATAATCATATAATAATTGATCTCAAGAGTTTGGGTAATCAAGGAGCAAAGGAAACATCATTTTAACTGAGATGCACTGAACACTAACTACATGTTTTCCCCAAATAAACAAAAAACGTCTTGCTTTTCCCTCCCTTGTAACATAACATATGTTTTGCTTTTCTCCAAAACATAGGATAAGGGTACAGAGCTAAGGTTGGAGGTCGACGCTGATAATGACTAATGCCAGAAATATGGTTCAGCTGGAAATCTACACTGTGCCCTGACAAAACCTGATGTGTACTTCACAAGAAATCAAACTACAGGTTGGGTTTATGCAGGCCACAACTATCGTGATTGGTCTAGTCAGCGCCATCTGTGCATTTTCACAACAGTTTTTGAATTTATCAGTTAGAGAATAACAGTCATTGGCTCAGTATAAGGAATAATAGTCAAAGCATCAATATAAAGACACAAATGCCAACTCCTGGCTGAAAAATCACAACGGACATGAGGGAATGTACTAAGAAGTGGAAAAACTAGAATGACAATATGTTTGCACCTGGAAAAAAAAAAACATTACTAAAACAAAGAGCGTAGACCCAGAAGGAAAAAAATGTAACAGCATTTTATATATTTCAGTCGGGACACGACCACATAGTAATTAACACATAATGCACCATCACACGGATAAATACCAGCAACGACGTCAAAAACTTAGGTAGGTTACATCGTAGCCTCTACAAAGATTCCCAGTGATCTGCATTCTCTAAGTTTCACTAGCTTTAATAAAACATCAGGAACTGTAATTTTAATCACAATCTACACTACCAGCTCACTGCTATGTTTACCTTACCTGGGATTTTTCTGGCTCCTGGGAGTTGATTACACACGTAGGCATGACTCATCTGCTTATAGTTAAGGCAAAGAGTCGCTGTTACCTTATTTAACAGAAGCCTGTGAAATTTCTTGTTATTTCCAGCCATTTCATTAAAAAATGTACTTAGGAAAAAATGTTTACAGAAAGAAAAAGTCCTGGTGATTTTACTGTGGAATAACGCCAAAATCTATTGAGTGGGGGCCAAATACAATTTGTATTAGTAACAGGCTGTGTGTTATCTGAAAATCTGGCAAGAAAAAATAAAGTGTCCAAATGTACACATCCAGCAGTTTAAAATTTTGTTAAAGTAAAAACTACTTTTGGTGGGGCTAGAGGACATGTTATAGTCTAGAATAAAGATTTATGCTGTGGGAATAATAAATGTTTATTATTAAACTCTCAAGAGGCTATAATTGAAAGTCTTAGCCAGAAGAATCTTATCATGACAAGATGTGACGGCTCACACTGTGGAAACACCATGTGGAAACAATAATCATCCAATCAACACATCTCGTAGGAGACGACCAACAAAGCACGTTTCTTGCTGAGCTCTCGGTGTGTCAGAGCTGCAGAGACACACACACTTTCACAGCTCTGACACACCCTTCAAAATACTCCAACATATACCTGGAGCATGACAAGGCAGATCTGAGTGACTCACCCCCGTCTTTATCATGTGACTGTAAACCTGTGACGTAGTGACAAGTTCTAGAAACATTCAGCCATTTAGCTGCAAATGAAAGTTGGTGTGTTGACGTTTTTTTAATGACCTAACGACTGACTGTACCTGAAAAGTCTAAGCAAAATCCGCTGAAACATGTTGAATGTTGTGGCAACAAATCTATGATGTATAAACTCCACGATTACAAAAAGCATCACAAGACTATTAACAGTGATGTGACTTAGATTTCACAAGAGTTAGAAATGTGAATGTAATCATCATAAACTGATGGGACTGCTGGATAGCTGCCTAATGCTTGACTCGTCATTGACTTGTAATTCCAGGAATCTACTTTGCTGCTTCCTGGTATTGTTAGGGACCAAACTTTACCAGTAATAAAAGTCTATGAAGCTGTATACAGCTCCAATGGGAAAGGGGCAGGTGATTCACTGATTCTACAAACTGCAAGACATGTGTCGCAGTTGTAAGAAATGTAGCTTAGGACACTACAAAGAATAAAACTTTGACTGATTAACACTCATCTTTTGTTTACTTTCCATTATTAAAAAAAAGTTAGTTATGAATGAAATATTAAATATCCATCCATCCATCCACATCCGCTTATCCTTTTTAGGGTCGCGGGGGGCGCTGGAGCCTAGAAATATTAAATATGTAGCAGCAAAACAATCACGTAAACAATCCAAAGCTTCCAATAAAAAAATCTGTGTCTGTGCTTTGGAAAATGTGTATTCCCCAAGTGATTGTTAGAAATTCCTGGCAGCCAGTAGATGAAATTGATCCCAAAGAGGTACATACAGTGCTGCACATAGGAACTCCTTTCAGTTGCTTTGATCACTAGCAGATGGCCGCAGTTGCCACATGTAGTTTGCATGGAAGACGCTGACTTGTGAGCAAAAAATTGCCGAATGCTCGCCGAGCGGTAGTGAAAGCGTGACAAATGAGACGCAAACTAAAAAATAGAGATGATTTGCCTTCAAAGTAAAAGCTGGTGAGTCGTCAACCAGTCTCTAGGACTAAGTGACTGAGCCCTTAAGCACTAGTAGGTGTTTTTATCATTATCATTTTCTAGCCTGCTTTGTGGACACTAGTGTAGTTGGTGCTATTTTTAGCGGAAGATCAATGCAAATTGAACAAGAGTAGCTCAAGACAAATATCTACACCAAGACTCTGGATCCAGATTAGTCTCTGATACAATCTTGAGAACAGCAACAATGTCTTCTGATATTTATTATTTCAACTTATGGACATAAGATTGCCGTTTCTTGGAATGATGAAAACTCTTCAAACCACATCTACAAGGAAAGCGACTCCAAAAGTTAATCAATTCCCACCTCTGGTAACACTTTTATAAATATGTTCATACTTTTTAAAATAATCATATACAACAATAAAACCAAAGCTTACCGTGGCAGATGCATAAAACAAAACACAGGAGTTATATTCAACGTGACGCTAATTTGTTATACGCATGCACATCTCTCTGGTGCATGAATATAAGAGCGATAAAGAGAGTTTTCAGTACATTCTCCCCCTGTGAGGTAAGGCGATATTTAGTACAGTCACATTAGGACTTTTGAGCGTCCATGTTGGTTCACTGCCTGACCATGTTGACATTCCATACAGTTACAGACTGTTAGCTGCATATCTCAGACAGAAGTGGTTGTGTCTGCTTTGTATCAGAGCAGGATGAAACTGCGTCGCAGCATGTCACATCTCCTGCTACATTTAGCACCTTTAAAACCTTTAACATCACTTTGCGCAAATTGTGTAATCAGTAAGGAAACACTAGACACAGGCATCTATATTCTCTTCAGACTCCTATTCAAACTATTCAGCTACATCCTCTCCATGCCCTTAAGATTTGCCCCTATTTACAGTCGTGAATAACAAGGTATCCCAGTTTCCAACAATTCTTCAAGTGTCATGGCAAAATAAGGGCCTCTGTGTATTTGACATGCAGACAAAGCACACTTAACCTTGTAATGACTGGGGCATACCCTCCTCCATACAAATATGACACACACTGTACCATTTTATGACACATGTAACGGCTTCTTTGCACAGCAGACAATGTTTTATTTCTTAGTCAATAAATGGGCAAAACTGGAGTCGTGCAATGTCAAAGCTGATCTTTTTTTTAAAAATTCAAATAATTTAAAAAAAACCTGCAAAAGTATTGCCTACTTTGATCAAGTTTGTTACTCCTGTGTTCTTAGAATAAATTACAAATATTTTCTTTATTATAAGATAATTTAAAAAACAGTCTACTGAGCTAGTAGATCTGTCAATAATGAGCGTACCATGAACCTTAGACAATCACACAATCCATAACTGTAACTGGCATTATAAGTTGCAATTTAAGACCACAAACATGACCTAAAAATTACCTTAGGCTCCAACAACTAGCAATTTACGCCTATTTTACCTCTGCTGGTCAGACAGGAAATGTATATGTGTCAACATGGGATTTGTAAATGTGTTGAACAGTTACTTGAAGTTATGATTTTCTACAGACTGGAGCCTGGTCCAAGTGTGCAGAGCATGAAATAAGTAAAGTAAATGCTCATTATAGGCTCAGATCATGGTTGGACTCAGATCTAGTGGACAATGCTAAATGACAAAAATGCACTGAAGCAGATAAACTGCAAATATTACTATTATGTTAGCAGTTAATGTGATA
>VURO01048297.1:0-18721 GCA_015108175.1 Pelvicachromis taeniatus
AATAAATTTTTTGAGTTTTTTTTTTTTTGGGGGGGGGGGTTCTTTACCTCTAGCAGTTCACCACTTACATTTGTTCAACTTCAAACTATTCATTGGAATTGAAAGACTTGAACTGCAATAAATAACTGGAAAGGTTGGGGCGTTCTGAAACTGTAAAAGTGTAAATTTACAATAATGAATTACATGGCAGTGCAGAGTAGATTTCATCACAGTAGATGTCTTTCTGAAAATGCTGTAAGTATAAGAATATACTTCACCCATTGTTATCATCTTCAATGCCCTGTACCAACACAGAGCAGAGCAGCTACCTGAATGCTACTCCAACAGATGTAGATTATCTTGTTAACAATTTTACGTCTTTACTACGCATGACTGTGGGTACTGTAGTACTTAAACGCGTACCTTAAAGCAGAAAGTAAGCTGGAAAGGAAATGGTGTATCACAAATTTAGAAGATGATCATTTAGCCTGGAGAAATAGTTTGCTGCTTTATAAAACAAAAGCACCCCTAAAGCTATAACAGCTTCCATCCATCCATTCGCTTATCCTTTTCAGGGTCACGGAGGGCGCTGGAGCCCATCCCAGCTTAGGGCGAGAGGCAGGGTACACCATGGACAGGTCGCCAGTCTGTCGCAGGGCTAACACCTAGACACAGACAACCATTCACACTCACACCTATGGGCAATTTAGTGTTTCCAATTCACCTATCCCCACAAATTGCATGTCTTTGGATTGTGGAAGCCAGAGTACCCAGGAAGAACCCACACAAACACGGGGAGAACATGCAAACTCCACACAGAAAGACCCCAGCCTGATGGTGTAATTGAACTCAGGACCTTCTTGCTGTGAGGCAATAGTGCTGACCACCATGCCACCTAAAACAGCTTACTTTTTAAATATTTTTATGGAAGATGCGCTGATAAGAGACCACTTCTAATTTTGTTGTACCTGTGAAAACCTGATGACAATAAAGACATTCTGATTCTGATTCATCATTGATTGAAGAAAATAAGAACAACCCTAGGCTTCTCACTGTAGCTAGGCTAACAGTCACAGCAACCGATCTTTCTCATTCATTTACAGCTGGCAGTTGTTAAACTTTTACTTAAAAAGCCATCTCTTGTCCCAGTGGTCTTAACTACTTATAGGCCAACATTCATCTCCAACCTTCCTTTCATTTCAAATATTCTTGAAAGAGTTGTTGTACAATGGCTGTCAGATCATCTGCAGAGGAATTGCTTTTTTGAGTTCCAGTAAGGTTTCAGCACTCATCACAGTACAGACACAGCTTTAGTGAAGGTTATAAATGATCTTCTTGTGGCCTTTGACAGTGGACTCATCTTTATTCTTGTCCTTTTTTACCTCAGTGTTTGATACTGTCGACCATAATATTTTATTAGTCATGAGAGCATGCTTCAGATATTGTGCAGATATTGTGCTGCAGTGGTTTGTGTCATATCTATCTAATAGACTCAATTTTTTTTCATTTAAATGGAGAGTCCTCTAAGGTTCCACAGGGTTCTGTGCTAGGACCAGTTCTGTTCACATTATACATGCCTCCCTTCGTCAGTATCATTCACTGCAGGAATGTCTTAAAGACATAAAGACATGGAAGCAGGATTGATGCAGAAAATTTGAACTTTTTAAAAATAATTAAATTGAATTGAATTGAAAAATTGGCATACAGTAGCTTAGTAATAATTATCTTATTATTAATAATTCCAAGCCATTTAGTTATTTTGGCTTTGCATATGTATAGGGAAAAAAATCAACTTTGAAGAAGATTTTAGTTTTGTTGTCCTCAGTAAAGATGGGTCTCTGTGTTTCCTGCTGCAGATGGAAGTTAAGAAGTATGGACTGAAACATTATGTCCATAAAGTAAGTGTAGTGGTGAACAGGCTCTTAGTGATTTTCCGTAGTTTCACTTTCACTGACCCTTTCCTAGATCACCTCTAGTTGAGTAGCTACTTTGCATCACGTTAGAGAGCACAGTGCAGTAGAGTCATCTGTCAGGCTTGTGTAGGCTGGTAATGACTTCTGCGCAGTTTGTCTTTGTAGCCTTTGCTGTTTCCTTTCTGGAAGCATTTCCTCAATTTTTTATCTTCATCTTTTGGCTTCAGGTTTTCTCAGCACCCCTTATGAATAAAATAAAAATCAGCATGAATTATAGACGCTGTAGCTACATTTCCCTGCTGCACTGATCAAAAGGCTAAGATGAAATTCATGCCGGTTCTTTAAATAAATGTTATTTTGAAACAAACCTTTCATCTCAAAGTGCAAACGATAGCATCTTTTCTGATATATCCGCTGGCTGTAAAATTCCAACATTTTTAACAATACAAACATATGGTTGTTTCACTTGGGATTATAGAGAACAAATATCTTAGTTCCTAATCTGACTTCATTGAAGAGTCTTTGCAGGCTGATTGGCTCTCACAATGATCAGAAAACTCATTATAGTAAGGGAAATAAGTGAAGCCTCCTCAAAGTAGGCTTGATTTTCTGGCATATAAATACTGTCAGTTGTTTGCTTTGGGTTTTTCTTTTGTTATTTTGGATCAGTGCTACTTTTTGTTATCAGTTGTTGTTATCAGAGCAGGAATTTAAAACATGTTTTCACACTGTACTGCCTCTACAGACACTCCCTGCCTGTTGATTAAAAAAAGCAAACAAAGAGTGAGATATTAATGACCAAAAACTCAACCGAAAGACAAAACCTCTCCAAATGAATGAAACTGTCATGGTCCTGGGTCTCCTGACCCAGCGTTTTCAGTTTATTGTTGTTTTCTGTTCTGTTTCGGGACCCCTTGCCCTCATGTTCTGTGTTCCCTTTGTTTTTGTGTTCAGTTATCTCCACCGTTGTGTTCTGTATTTTTGCTGTCTGTGTTTTGGTTTTTTGTTGCTCCTTGGTTTGTTCTGTTTTTCTAGTGTGCTGTTTTGATTTATTATATCCCATGTTTTGACTATTGTGGTTTTGTGTTCTGTCTCTGTGTCGCGCTCCCCTGCCTGTGTTCCCTCTGTCAAATCCCTGTGTTAAGCCTGTGCCTCTGTCTGTCTTCTCTGTGCTTTTGGGTTTCCTGTTTTATTTTGAAGGTCTTTGTCTCATGTTTGTGTTTTCAGTTTTGCTTTCCTGTGCTCGTCTCCCCTGATGTCTCCCAGCTGTGTTCACCTCCTGCCTCTCATTCCCCTCGTTATGTCCTGTGTATTTAAGTCCTGTGTTTTCTGTGCTCCCTGTCGCGTCATTAATGTCGGTACCCTGTGCTGTGTGGCTCCTTGTATTTCCCTGTGGATTATTTTCATGCCCTGTTTTATTTTTGTACTGTTTTCTGGCAGCAAATAAAGCTGTTTTTTGTGTTCCACTCCTGTCTCCCGGGAAGTCTGCTTTTGGGTCCTTCTCCTGCCTGCACACAGCAGCTCATGACAGAAACACTACCAAAACACAACAAGCAGGTTTTTTGTGTTTTTTCTTGTCATATGCAGTTGTGTTATTTATTTCCACATAATGACCCAATATTAACAGTGCTCTGATTTCAGAGCCTACCAATCCCTGAGGGTGATATTGCTCTCTTTAGCTACATGCTGCTCCACTGCTTTCTTGGACTGCAGACACTTTCATACAATCAGGAAAAAATGATTTGAACCTCAAATAAATCTACCTTTGAATGGTAGGTTTATTTAAGCAGTGAGAGACAGAACAATAATAAAAGAAATCCAGAAAAATGCATTTCAAAAGAGTTGTAAATTAATTAGCATTTTCAATAAGGAAATAAATATTTGATCCATTTGCAAAATGCTGCTTTAGTGCTTTAGTACTTTGTTAAACACAGGCAAAACCTGTTTGCAATCACAGAGGTCAAACGTATCTTGTAGTTAAGTTTTGCACACGTTTTATCCCACTCCTCTTTGCAGATCCTCTCCAAGTCATAAATGTTTCATGGCTGATGTTTGGCAATGCAAACCTTCAGCTCCCTCCACAGATTTTCTGTGGGATTAAGGTCTGGAGGCTGACTAGGCCACTTCTAGACCTTAATAGGCTTCTTCTTGAGCCAATCCATGTTGCCTCACTGTTCAAATAAACCTACCATTGAAATTATAGGCTGATCTTTTCTTTATTAGTGGGCAAACATTAAATTAAAATTAATACTAATAATTATTAATAAAATGTATTTTATTAATAAAAGTAATTCAATGAAATAATAGCACAGTGTAAACTCTGAGGCAGCTTTCTGTAATTTCTCTAAGGAGCCTTCAGGAAGCCTTAGTTTTCCAGGCTTCAGAACAGCGTTCCTTGGAAACAAAATATAACAAATTAATGGGGAGGTACTCTTGCACAGTACGGTTGCTAGAGTTACATGCAGCCATGTTAGTATCTTAGTAATGAACAGAGATAGAGCCTTCAGTTTCTATTAATGAAAATAAAAAACTTAAATGTTTCAAAAATGTGGTGACATCGCCCCACAATGTTTCACAATGAATGGATTCTGTAGCATGTAAAAAGCAAAAGTTTAATCTTGTGAAACTTGACCACAGAACTAGTTGACTCTTGCTGCAGTTGGGTCACCCGTGTGAGATGGGAGTGCCCATTTCTGTATTCTAAGGAGCTTGGAAAGAAACGTGTTTGGACGTTTCACCTCTCATCTGAGAAGCTTTTTCAGTTCTAAGGTCAAATGATGGAGACTCCAGATTTCTGTATTACATTAGATGGTGCTGCCATGACATTCATCTTTTATATATTGCTTGTGTTTTAGAAATGTGTATTATATGATTTTAACATAATAATATGTTATTTTCTCTTTCTCTACTGACTTCCTAACATTGCTATACTGTCCCAACTCTGGATAAAACACAAAGCTTGCCCTCTTTAAACAGCTGTATACAGCAGACAAAGACTGCACTGTATTGAATAAACTCAATAATTCTATTTATTTTGGTCTGCTTAGCTGTGATTGTAGTTTCTGCTCAATTAAATGAAGCTACATGAAGAGATGGTTTCCAACTGCATCTTCAGCTCTGAGATAATAAATACAGCATATCTTTTTAATGTTTAATTCAACACATAAATTCATAATAGGCCAAGTCTAAATATCTGCTGCAGCTGCAGCCAGAGAAACAGTTACAGAGAAACAACGAGAAAAAGCGAGAGTTGGAGGGAGACGGAGGGAAAGGAAGACAATAAACAATAACAGACAGAAAACCATGACACTCAAATCAAAGCTTGGACAGATCAAAGTCTCACTGGCTCTAATTGGCACGCCACTGAGGCTGAGATAATAAATGCTCAGTTCTGGTGAAGAACATTTTTCTCTGGTAGACTCTATTTTTGGTGCCTTATTTATAAAGCCTAATTGAAGTAGGACACCTCCCCTTAGTTTTATTTCCCGTTCAGTCAAGAAATCCCATCCTACAGCTTCACCCAGTGGCTTAAACACAATGGTACCCTGTTTAAAGGAAAGAAGTTTTGGCTGTTTTCATTTCTTATGATTTTATTAAAATGCAGACACACTTTGCAGCTCTGTAGTTACAAAAATAATCAATTTTAATGTATATTCAGACTATGCTGCTCAGGAGGTCCTGGAAACGATCCACTAAGGTAAATAATCACCATGCCCATCATCATCATCATCATTGTCATCATCTGTACGTGCAGTAACAGCTTTCCTTTAAATGTCCTTACAGCTTTATGCTTATCACCCTGCTCTTTACTTTATTGTGTCTTTACCTTTACCTTTGTTCCCATCCTGTGTCAGAGATTTTTTTCCCCACAGAGTTCATATTTTTATCCTGCTATGTATTGAGATATTTTGCCTCCCACTATCTGCCACCAGGGCTCTGTTCTTCATCCAGGCTAACATGGTGTTATCAGGTCAAGCTGGTTCTCCTTATTTCTTCAAATAAAAGTGTAACAACAAACAAAACAAAGAAAGCTCCCTAAAAGACTGAGTTGTTATTCCTCTGCTTAGCCTTCCACAGTTGTAAGAAACACAAGTGAGACTTTAACTTAATGCCACAGTCCTGCTGCCCCAAGCAATAATTATATGACTTGACATTCATTAATCCACTGTTGAAACGTGTCCTCAATAAATGCTCCTTCTCCTGTTTGAATAAACTTTACTAAGCAACACATGATGAGATGGCACTAAAACTAGCAAACATAGAAAACTTGAAGAATTTGAAGAGACTTGTGAAGAGCTTGAAGAGTGGAAAGGCAGTTTGTACAGATGGCATACCCGTGTAGGTAATGTCTCGACATTGTACAGTAACTGCCTCCTATGAGGCTTATGAGGGGAGTCGAATAACTTTCAGTTCAAATGATCATATTATTTTACATTATTTAGCCATATTTCTATATTATATATAGAAATGAGGAGGACAATATTTTATTCCCCAGAAGAAGGATAAATGCAGACCCCTTTGGCACCCAACAACCCTAGAGTCCTCGTAGCCTTCTGGCTAAACCTGACCATCAGAGCAGTTTAGTATAGAGAAAAGTTGAGACTAACTCTTACGTTGGAAATTTTACTAGGAACAATCCCATTACTAGGGCACCTGTGGCTCAGCTGGTAGAGTTTGTCGTCTACCATTTAAAAGAAACTCCACAGAGTGTGTGAATGCAATACAAAGTGCTTAGGTAGATTAAAGGGCTGTATGGATGTGGTCGAATGAAAATTGTAATAACAAAGTGCTTTAACTGCTCAAATTCAGTAGAAAGGTGTTGCTAGAAGTACGTCCATTTACCAACTACAAGTGTGGTTTATATGATATGAGCATATCCAGCAATTTGTCCTCCTGACAAAAACAAAACCAGGACTTGCTCATGAAAGCATTTCTGCATTTCTCTGTTGAGTTTGACCTCAGCTGAGTAAACTTGTGTGAATCTGTAGTATGTAAAGAAATCAAAAGTACATGTGCTGATCTCATTTAATAGGCTGAACACAAAATTTTACTTTGCTACTTCAGCACTAAAATATTCTAATTGTGGAATAAAAAACAGCCAGTTTTCAGGAAATTCACTTTGTGTATGGCCTGATACAAAAACGTAAATTAAATATCTATTTTTTTCCAATCTCAAGGCTGTTAAATTTATCAATTTATCGACTTTATCTTTATTCTGGCAGGGTTTTTTTTTATTTTTGTATTTACCTCAGAGCAACATGATTTAAGGTTTGATCATCATCATCTTTCAGAGCAGGAAGAACAGAGCCCTGCATTATGTACTTGTTGTTACTATGTGGCAAATAGAGTTGTGTGTGTGTGTGTGTGTGTGGCCCAGCAGCAGCAGTCTATACGTCTATCAGAGCTGCATCGAAAAGCCCAGCTTTGGAGAGGGATAGTCAGCATCGCACTAATTGAGGGTCGAAACCTCATGCCCATGGATCCTAATGGTCTGAGTGACCCGTATGTCAAGTTCAGACTCGGGCCCCAGAAATACAAGAGCAAGGTACAGCATGTGCACTTGAGGTCATACTGTCATGCTTGAAGCCTAGTTCCTTTAAATGAGGAGATCTGTGTGTGTGTGTGTGTGTGTGTGTGCGTGCGCGTGTGTGTGTGTGCGTGTGTGTGTAGACAGTGCCAAAGACCCTGAGCCCACAGTGGAGGGAGCAGTTTGACCTGCATATATATGAAGAGACTGGAGGGGTGCTAGAGATCACAGTGTGGGACAAAGACACTGGAAGAAGGGACGATTTCATTGGGCGGTCAGTCTCTCTGCTTATGTTTGGATGATTTCTGTGTGAATTCAACTGTATTTATATAGCACCAAATACAACAATAGTCATTGTCATTGTGCTTTATCAAAATAAATACTCTATATTATTACAAACAGAAACTTAACAAGCCAACAGTCCCCTCGGAGGAAGCAGATGGCAAAAGTAGAGGAGAAAAAACTGCCTATTAATAGGTGTAATAAGTGGCAGTAGTTAGGTGGTGTTCTGTCTGTGTTCTCATTCTTGGAACACAATACTTCAGAAATTTGCGCTGCTATTTTGTTGGAGAGAAGGGATTTTGATTTCTCATTCATGTTGAACATTTGGGTCACAAATGGTAATGTAGCAATGTAATGTCATTACTCTCAGTTTTAGTGGATTTTACTTTATTCATGTGTCATTGCCTAACACATGCATCCTGGAAGGCCTAGAACTATTCAAGATCAATGGGACCCTAAGAGATTTCATCAGGAATTTAACGGGGATGTGGTGAACAATACTAGAGTTCAACTTCAAACCAATTGCACAAGCCACCATCAAGTGTGGGATTTACCGAGGACATGCTTTGTCCCCACTGCTGTTCTGCATAGGCCTAAACCCTCTCAGCCAGATCATCAGCAAGACTAACTTTGGATACTGCTACAGAAAAGAAGAATCATTAGCCACCTCCCCTCCGTGGATGACATCAAGCTGTATCGCAGGAGTGAATGAGATACTGATACTGGAAGCCCGCAGGCAAATGGGAACCATAAAAAGACTGCAAGGAAAAACTCAACCACCAAACACCTCCACAGAGTAAGGCAAGTCCTGAGGAGTCAGCTGAATGGGCAGAACAAGATCCAGACGATCAACATTTACGCCCTACCAGTCATCAGATACTCTGCTGAGATAATAAGGGCGCCAAAAGAGGAGATAGAAGCCACTGACATCAAGGAAGCGCATTACCATGCATGAAGGGTTTCACCCCAAGTCCAGCAGATAAAACAGCAAAAATCTATGAATACATCAGGAAGATGGCCAAAACTGATGCATGCACCACTAGCAGACAGAAGAAGTGGCTGATATTTCGAAATCCTACCAGAGGTCCAGAGGTCAAAGTGGGACACGCCTCCTAGGGTAGTGAGAATGACCGAGCTATGAAAATGTGGGACTTTCAGATACAGATGGTGATGGTTAACCAACTGGACATGGTAGTGGTGGACAAGCAGCGAAGATGTAACTATACTATAAGTGTCAGCAAAATCAAGCATAGGAACATTACAATCTTGAAAAATACCAAGGGGTGACAGTGACAGTGGTACCTGAACTAATCGGCGCATTCGGGGACAATGACCCCCTAACAGTTTTTGGTTTAAACTCCATTTTTTCTTAAATTTTCTGTTGATGAGCTTGATGTGTTTTGTTTTAAATGTGGTTCAGCTGCCTGTTGGACCTCTCCACTCTTGCTAAGGAGCAGACTCATCACCTGGAGCTGCCACTAGAGGAGTCTCGAGGATTTGTTGTGCTGCTGGTCACACTAACCGCTTCGGCTGCTGTTTCTATCGCCGACCTGTCTGTGACCCCGCTGGATGACCCACAGGAGCGCAGAGAGATACTCCAGCGATATGTAAGCAGCACCCTGAGGGCAACTCAGATGAAATAACTACAGCATCTTAACATACAATGTTGTGCTCACTTTTCTTGTGCAGGGTATGATGAAGTCATTCTTTAACTTAAAAGATGTGGGCATAGTACAGGTGAAGGTGATGAGAGCAGAGGGTCTCATGGCTGCAGATGTAACTGGTAAATGAAAAAATGACTGAGTTCGTGCCTTCTCTTGCTCATAATACTTTATTAATGCTTTATTCTTCATTCTTACTGTGATTCATCCATTATCATTATCTTGATTGGTCACTTAGGTAAAAGTGACCCTTTCTGTGTGCTGGAGCTGAACAATGACAGGCTGCAGACACACACCGTTTACAAGAACCTCAATCCAGAGTGGAACAAAGTCTTCACCCTGTGAGTTGACATTTATCAGTGAAAACCAGTACAAAAGCAAACCATTTGCTTTGTCTCGACTTCTTGTATCTAAAAAAAAAAAAAAAGCATTGGTTCGGGCTTTCCAGCAACTGTTCTGGGGTTGTCTGTTGCTGCTAAATTAGATAGTAGAAGAACCTAAACCTTTAGCTGTTACCGAAGCCTGGCTTTTTTTTGTGTCTAGTGCTTTCGTTCAGTCATTGCGGATTGGATGTGTTTCCTAGAGAGAGCCAGAGCAAAATATTAATCTTAAGTCAGTGAGTCTGATAGTGAGTCTGATAGTGAGTCTGATAGTGAGTCTGATAGTGAGTCTGATAGTGAATAGCCACATCCTACCTTTAACACTGTCACTGCATTCAGGTGCATTTTTAGTGTAACTGAGACACTGCACATGCTGGTGAAAATAAAAGGGATTATAAAAATTATAAATAAAATGGCAGTTTTGTGACTTCACTAATCTTTGCTCAGTGCAGATAAGCTGTTAACAAATCAAGGTAATGAAAAAGCAGGTGACACAGATGATGATTATTGAGTAGGATGCTCTGACAAGAATGCCGAATTTCTGCTGTTCAATACCAAAGAAATTTAAACTTTTACAAATTATGCCAAACTACAAAACACTTAGCCATGTCTCTAATAAAACCTCTGTAACTTTACTCTGCTTTACTTCAGCAGCATAAGGTAATGTTCATATGTTGAGTCATTGTTGTTTTGTTTTTTTTTTTCATTTTTGATCTACTGCAGAATATTTTTATTTTTACTTTTTAATCTGCTATAAAAAGCCACCTCAGGACAATCTCTGTCATATTTTTCTGTGTTTTATCCTCAGTTACTTCGGAATCAAATCGGTTATAGAAATCAGTGACGATATCCAGCCCTAAGAATGAGTGTCTCTGTATGTGCTTCTCCTCAAGCAATGTTTGAAGTTGAGCCGAACGGACTGGTGATTTCTGAGGTGGATGCCAATGGAAGCTGAAACTAGTGCTGCTTTTGAAAGCCTCCTGCAGCCAATCAGAAACAAAACAAAATTAGATTTTCAGTCAGACACATCAAACAACAAGACATCAGCCATTTCCTCTGTTCTTGTTGTCTTTCTTTCTCTCAGAGCTCTAGTTAGAAAACTTTTTGTTTTAGCATACTCACAATTGACATCAGGATTGAAGCTGTGGTACACAGCATTATATTAAGGGTGAAGGGTAGGTTTTAGTAATTTCATGAAAAATTATAGTGTTCATAGACAGTTTTTCCTTAGCTATAGGGAATGCCACTTCTCAAATATTGAATAAATTTCCACTTTGAACTGTTCCCTCTTTACCTTCCTCGTCTGCATGCCAAATATCCTTGGGCAAGATACTAACCCCAAGTTGCTCTCTGATGCATCCATCGAAGTATGAATGTGTGTGAATGTTAGATAGAAAGCACTTACATAGTAAGAGCATGGAAAAAGGTGTTTGTATGAATGGGTGAATGAACCAAGTTGTATAAAGCACTTTGAGTAGAAAAGCGCTATATAAGAACCAGTCCATTTACCACACTTTCCCCCTTTTTCCTCAGTAATGTCAAAGACATTCACTCTGTGTTGGAGGTGACAGTGTTTGATGAAGACAGAGACAGGAGTGCAGACTTCCTGGGAAAAGTGGCTATTCCATTATTGAATGTGAGTGTAATAAAACTATATGAAAAACACACGATGTGTGTGTGAAGCGCTAACGTGTTTGGTTGTTGAGTTGCATCCAGCTGTATGGGTGCAATAAACAGACACTTGGCAAATTACACAAAGTATCAGGCTAAGAAAATATTGGAATTTCACCAAATCTATAGCACACACTCGTGCTGGCAAGCCATATTATTTGTTTGATCATTTCTTTAAAGGGGTTAAGAAGCCCTTTCTTTCAGAAATAACACAAATCCTGACAGGCTTTGAAAAAAAAAAAAAGACTTCAGAACAAGAGGTGCTGAGTTCAGTGTCAGATGGTTCTGACTATTGAACTCCTTCTTGTAGTAGCTATTTTGGGGATGTTTAATATACTAAACTTATTCAGAAATGTCATGTGTGTAGCTGGACTGTTATTATTGCTTGTAGTACCTTGAATGGCAGCATAAAAACTGAAAGCGTAAAAGGTGCTTAAAAAACACCTAATACCCATTAGATTTGTCTTACATGCATCCAGTGAGCGTGTAAAAGTCTTTGAATCGCAGAGAATCAGTTCAGTTTCAATTCACTTTTATTTTCATAGCACAAAATCACAACAACAGTCACTTCAAAGGGCTTTGTATTGTAAGGTAAAGTGCCTACAACTCCCACAATCAGGTAACCAGTTAAAGTAACTAAAGGCAAACCCAAGTATTTTTTTGTGTTTTAGGTTCGTAATGGCGAGCAGAAGGGATACCTGTTGAAAAATAAGGAGCTGACAGCACCGACCAAAGGATGCATCTATGTAGAGATCGATGTCATCTACAATGCTGTGAGAGTCACGCTGTGCTGTGAATGGTCATTTTAGAACTAATTAAAGCAAGACTTTAGGCTGGCTTTTGTTGTGGTTACACATCATTCTTCAGGACATTTATGTCATGTCTAAGAAGGTTTTTGGCTTCTAAATGTAATCAATAAACATTAAAAACCTCAGCAATACATGCATTCACTTTTTACAAACTCTTGGTCCAGATAGAAAATGTTATGTCAGTGTGTGTTTCTCTTTTTAAGGTTAAAGCTGCTTTGAGGACTGTGGTTCCTGCAGAACAGAAATACATGGAAGAAGAACCAAAAGTCTCCAAGCAAGTATGTATGAGTATATCCTGCTAATGTTTTTTTCAAACTGGTCACATAGCTTATCATTCTTCTATAACTTGAGACTGAAAAACAACCAGCCAGTATTGTACTGGCTGGTTGTAATAATGGGGTGGCTGTAGCTCATGTGGTAGAGCAGGAAGGTTGGTGGTTCGATCCCTGGCTCCCCCAGTCTGCATGCCAAATATCCTTGGGCAACCCCAAGTTGCTCTCTGATGCATCCATCGGCTGTATGAATGTGTATGAATGTTAGTTAGAGCACTAAAAGTATACAAAAAGTGCTTGTGAGAATGGGTGTGATTGGGTGAATGTGGGTGTTGTATAGAGCGCTAGTAGAAAAGCGCTATATAAGAATCAGTCCATTTACCATTTACAATACAAATATGAGTAAAAGTTCTGAAAAGGTGGGTTTGGGTCATAGATTTCAGGGAAAAATGTTTCCAAAGTGCTGGATCTGTCATTTTCCCACTGTCGAACAAGCTTAGTGTAGGTTTGGGGCGGGGAGGGGTGGGGTTTAGAAATGAGTGGGGTTTAGAAATGAACAAGGTTCTTGTATTTTTGTGATACTTTAGTGGCAGCCAGTGTAGATGTATGACAGGACTTCATATGTGCTGCTAGGCAGGGCAGAGGGTTTGGTAGTTATATAGAGCTGCTAATCATATGCACAGAAGTGGAAGTTAAGCCATGCTTGTAGATTATCTGTGAACGTATGTAAATGATAAACATAAGTGGTCCAAGCACACATCCCTGGAGAACAGCTTATGTCATGTAACAGCTGTATTTAATATTTAGAAATGTCTTTGTGTCTTCCAGTTACTCCAGCAGAACTTTAACCGAGTCAAGCGCTGTATTATGGTGCTGCTTAGCTGGGGAACTTTCATCAACAGCTGCTTTGAATGGCAGTCTGCACAGAGAAGCATTGTCTCCTTTGTGGTAGGAAAGGGACTAATGCACACACACATATCCCTATACACATGATTGATGAATGATGTACTGAGCGTCATGTTTTGCTTTCTATTAGCTGTTTGTGGTGGTGGTGTGGAATTTTGAGCTCTACATGCTGCCACTAGCCTTGCTGCTGCTACTTGTGTGGAACTACTTCTTCTGCTCCAGCAGGGATGGAGCTGATGTGGTGAGAAAACAACTAAAACGCAGGAATTCTATGAGTGCTCCTCTTTCAGACAACGTTATCATTGCTTCATTTTCTGTTGCAGTCCATGGATGCCATGTTTGAATGGGAAGTTGATGAAGATGATAAAGAGGAACGGGTAATGATGTTTTAAAACTATGAAGATTAATATGTAATATTAACCAAGACACTTCTTAATGGAGGAACACAGGTGTTTGGCTTATCCCAGATTGATTTTTAGGTCTACAAAGATAAAAAAAAAATATGTGTTTCTGCTGATCTGCAAGCTGAATATTAAATTATATAATATGAGTTTCATAAAAAATTTGAAGACAAATATGCAAAAGTAACATCTGGCATTCCTGTGACCATTAACCTCATAATAATAATAAGTCAGTTAGAAATGTATATAGTGCAAGTGTTACAAACATTTCAGAGAAATTTCAGAGAAAGTGTTTTTGTGTATAGTCTTAGAGATCTAAATGGTGGTACAAAGTTCAAGTCCTTAAAGAGTTTAAGGTCCTTAAAAGTTTAAAAGAGGGCTATTATTTTGAAAGCTCAGATGCTGCTGACTGACATTAAAAAACAACAACAACAACAAGCAAACTGTCTCAGGTTCATCAAAACCAAGATGTGTTTCCCTACACAAACACATGGAAAGATTACTTTACAATCATGACCTGGACAGCCATTCCCATGTACCCACATTCATGATGTTTTTCCTGTCTCTGTCAGGACTCAGAGCCCAAAGGCTTTATGGATAAACTGTACGCCATTCAGGACGTGTTTATCAGTGTTCAAAATGCTCTGGATGAGGTGGCGTCCTTTGGAGAGAGAATGAAGAAGTACGTTTTATGAACATGCAGCTGTTTTCGTCTCCCTTTTTCTTTTGCAAAGTTGTTTCCAGGAAGGTGTTAAAGTAGGTTATTAGCTCAAAGTTAGCTGACATTAGCTGCATGTCCTCAAAATATGAAGTCATAAGCATTCATGAAAAAAAGATGGTGAATGATAAACAAGTTTCCTCTCAGATTTCTCTTTGCTGTTGTTTGTTGTGAAGCCGTTAGGTGTGACTTGTGAAATGTGATTTTTCAGATGCATCCAGTTGAAAGTTTTTATTTATGAAGCTCTTTTGTGCTTGTACTTTTCTACCCTCAGCACTTTTAACTGGACAGTGCCTTTTCTAAGCTGGTTGGCAATCACTGCCTTATGTTTGGCCACATTTCTTCTCTACCTCATACCTTTACGGTACCTCGTGCTTGCATGGGGTGAGTCCTGATTTCACAACACACAGATGACTACATAGACAGATAAAAAATATTAAGCTATGTTGGTGGAGAGCTGGTGCATGGGAAAGTTACATTTTTGTGAGGATCCAGATCATTTACCTCAAAATTATGAAATATGGCACTGGCTTTTTAGGGGGGTGAGGTCTTTGTAACCCTTCTAGCTGTTTAATGAAATACTTTGTGCGCATATTTTTGTTGCTTTTAAGGTTGTGGATATACTTTTAACTAATCTAATGGGAATCCAATGAGATAAACATCCAGTTGTTTCTATCTAATGGATGTTATCATAGACTGTATATAAATTATGTCACTCACTGGTTTCTGGGCTCTGTGTTTTAAATGATTTATGCCCACCATGTTGGGTTTTGGATCATATTTGTGAAAGTAGAGTTAGATTTTAAAGCAAGCAGTTTGCTGAAACAGAAACCTGCTAACGGTTAATACGGCTAAACGGTATTAGTTATGGCATTTTTTTAAATACCAGGCTGCAACCATCTTAATTCATAGTGGCAAATGAGCATTTTAACGTGGGACTTTTTCAAAGCACCTTGATTTGATGGTTGTGATTTGGTGCTATATAAATAAAACTGAACTGAATTAACTTTACTTTTTTTTTCAATAACTGAAGAATTACCAAGAAGATTTATGTAGATGAATATATATCTTGTAGAAGTCTAGAAGCTATAGTGTTGTTGTATTTTTATCATGTAATGAACAATGGTGACACAGTTGTGGTTCTCAGCTTGGACTGCTTGGTCTCTGCTAGTCCTCAAACACTACTCTTGTTTTTTTCTGCAGGTGTGAATAAGTTCACCAAGAAACTTCGTGATCCATACATGATCGACAACAACGAGCTTCTAGATTTCCTTTCCAGAGTCCCCTCTGATGTTCAAGTGGTGGGTCATTTTGTAATCTATGAAGGATGCATGTAAATAGAGGTACATGGTATGTAGGAGAACTTCAGAACAGGAATTTTCACAAAACAAACTTTTCCCAAAACAAATCCTCAGGCTATAAGGGCTGTTATTCACGAGGCATTCACTCCTCAGTCCCTGAGCTCAGTCAGTATTCTTCATGGACACAATTAATATTTGAAACGCAGAAGTTTCTTTTTCAACATATTGGAACAATAGTTTTTAAGTGAATCACACAGCTGTCATTTACTGTGTTTGGATGTTCAATTATCTCATAGAAAAGCATTTTAAAGTCATATTTATGTGACAGATGAAGCACACAATCACCACAGGTGTCTTGTTTGCTGTCAAAAGCTGCCTGTGCATTAGTGTTTTGTGTGGCTTTAATAAACACCTACAGGTATCACACATCAGAAAAGATGAGACATGCTCATACACACACATGCAACAGGTGTGGTTAGATTCAGGTTTCAGGTTTATGTGGTGAAATGGTTTGTCAGAGGGAGACTTTCCTGGATTTTCTTGTGCTCCATCTAAACTCTTCAGAATCATTAAGAAAATGGCTTTCCTGATCCTGCTCAGCTGCCCTCAACCTCTGACTGCACATTTCCCCTTCTTATCACAACATGCTCCCATGCTGTTTCTAGAGAGAAAGCGCAGTGTTTTCTTTGTAAGAAAGTGAAGCTGGGCCTGTGTTGTTAGATTAGGCCCACCCTCATCAGATCTGCTTATTGGTGCTGCTCTAGGTAGATTGAGACTCTGTATAAACCAGAGTTGGAGTCTGTCTGTTGTCACAGTATTATCTGTTTGTGTTGATGGACAGATGCAGTATCACGAGCTGAAAGCTGACCCTGGGCAGAGCCCCAACAAACGCCGGAGGACAAACCTGAGCTAGCTGTAAACTATCTTGTTTATATATTTCTTGTATATTTTAATTATTATGAGAAGTTGTAACTGTTAAGTGTTTTTTTTTTTGTTACTGAGGAAGGACACCGATTTTCTAAATCTTTTAAAAGACAAGACAAAATTGTTTTTTAATCTCTCTCATTTCTCATAAGAACACAGCACACAAACTAAGTAACTGTGTAATAATAATGATTGTCATGAGTATACATACTCATCTGGGATAGTGTGTCCCAGAGTCTGCATGTAACAAAGATGTGCTTCTGTTTGCATGTAAGCATTGCATCTCCAGCTTTTTTATTTCTCTCAACGTTTGTGCCATTTCAAACAGGATGCCAGTGTCCCATGCTATGTTGAGGATAGAGCTGCATGCATTTATACACCCTCAGTAAATAAAATCTCCTATTTGTTTGTTTGTTTTGCTTTTTGTCTTCTCACCTCTTCCAGTTTACTTTCTGTTTCTTTATATTTTCAGCCTTTTAGGACAACATCTTAATGTAATTCAAGTTTTTATAAGTCTCGTCATCTGTTCTTTTTATTCAGTCGTGTTTTCGGGATGTGATCTGCATGTCTGCCTAAGCTGCTGGTTATATGTGTTTTGCATGTCTGAACAGAAAATATATGCAAGTGCATGTATGGGTGCTGAAAGTGTTTATCTAGTGTGTCTGCAAGCTGCATTGACCTGATACTGTTTACTCTTACCACCAGATCGTTATGTCTGCCGCACTGCACATTATCTCTCTCTCTGTATCTGCTGCTGTGGAGTAAATACTGTGGTTGGAATGAAGCCAAAAGTAGAACAGACTGTATCAAGTGTGTAGCATTTCTCTGGCAAAATATATTTCTACACAGACCCACATGGCTTTCTGTGTCTGATATGCAGTTTACAAAGTGAGTTTGAGCAGATCGGTTAGAAAGATTCATTATATTTCCAAAGGTGGTAAATAGTGTCTGCATAGAGGAACTCATGAATAGGCTTACTGGGAACAAGCCTGGTAGAACTGGATTCTCTCTGGTCAAATTAAAACAGCCTAAAAGATGAAACTGACAGATTTACACCCTTCCTGTTCACTGCTTATGAAACAGTCTTCTGGGCCGTACAGTGACTGCCTGCAGTCTGTCAGTGATGATAATGTTTGACAAAATAAATAAATAATTATGTTTTTGTAACCTTCGGTAAATTAACATAAGAAAAAAATAGTGTTAATGAGAAAAATGATTCTTATATTCATAGTAAAATAGAAGATTGCAATTTTAATGATATTTGTTGCCTGAAATTTTGAAAGTGAAATTTTTGCTTTTACTGTGTAGTCTTCTGACTTTTTATTGTAAATTTTGGCTATTGAAATGAATTCAGTGTTTTCCTTTTATTAAGGAAAGAAACACTGTGGTAGGATTGTATTGTTGTTCTAACGAGGATCTTCCAAATTTAACCCAAACATCCAACTGAAAGTCAACATTTCAAAGTTACTTTCACTGATAAATGGATGGCCCACAAAGGCAGCAGTTAGCACTACCATCTCAATACTTCATCAACAAGGTTCTGGGTTTGAACTCCCTTTGCTAGTAACGGCTTTGTATTTATCTACCAGCAGAGGGACCCCTTAAGTCATGGCGGATGGTGGAAGAAGTGCTGGAGTCAATTAATTAAGAGCTGCTGACTTGTGTTTAACTAAAACTGAACTAAATGTGCTAAAATTTTAAATTCACTAGCATAATAAAAGCTACATTTTGAGAAAAAAGTGAGAACTAACTGGAACATTATTATATACTCTCAACTTGACCTGTGAAATGTTTTAGTTCAGTTTGTCAGTCTGATCAAATCTGATCTCACTGCCTGTTTGATGAGATTTTAGTGCAAAGGTTTGAGACTTGGCATGTGAGCATGATTGCCTTCACAAAGTGTTGTGTGCCTTGTGTTTAAAGTTTGAAAATTGGGGGGGGGGGGGGGGGGGGTAAAAAAAGGAAATTTTTTGGGAA
>VURO01048299.1:22503-35214 GCA_015108175.1 Pelvicachromis taeniatus
CAAAACCCCCCCCCCCCCCCAAACTTAACAGTATTACCTTGGGAAGACGCACATTGTAACTTCTTTAAAGTCTGGAAGATCCTAAAAAGAGAGTACCGCCTTAAATAATGCATACATCTCATACCAAGCTTGAAATTGCCATTTCTTGTACCAAAAAAGCATTTTAGATCCGCATTTAAAATATGCACAACATACCTCAGGCAGAGGGCAGTAAAACTGATGGATGGTGTGCATCACATCCAAGAGCATGTTGTGGCCAACAACCAGTTTACCCTGCGAGTCAGAAGGAAACCACACATTTATTAAATCAAATACATATAACAAAACAACCCTTCAATGTATAAAGCAACACTATTAAAATAAATTCTTTAGCAAACAAAACTTTGTGGGCAAAGTTGAGTATTGTTAGAAACCCTCAGTCTATATTTGCGTATAGACCTGTAACTGAAGAACCAGACTTACAGACTTTGAGATGGCATGGATGACTCTGGAGAAACCGACAGCATCATTGAGCTCCTCCTGTCAGGGGGAGGGGATTCAATTCTGTTAGAAAAGCTACAACATGTCATAAGAGCTTGACAATTAGCACTAAAAACATTTGACAGCTTGCCTGCTCTTTCTCCAGTTTCTGCTGTTCCCTCCTCTTCCTCTCATCCTCATCAACTTTACTGATTTGTATGTATCGCTCCTTCTGCAAAGACACACAATTTACTTCCCAATTCTTACACAACAACAAAAAGTGACAAAACAGCTTAACAAACAAAACATAAGCTGACCTTTTCTGTTTCCACAGTTTCCACATGCAGGCCCTTTGGAAACCTGTAGGAACAAGACAAATGTTCATCTTTAAGCCAAGCAAGAGCGTCAAAGCAAAGACAGCACGTTAAGCAACACTCACTTCCAGTTCAGCGTCTGGTATATCAGCTTTCTCTGAAATCTGGTAAACAAAAGTAAAAATAAAATGAAATTTACAAGGTGAAAAAGAAAATTCAGGGTCGATGTGGCTTTTCTAGAAAAGTGTCACGTTACCCAGTGCATGGTTCCAGGTCCAAAGTTTTCTCAGTGTTACCCAAGAGGGCCTCAACCTTCTCACTGCAGCGGAAACAAAACTGATCATAATAAAGTCTATTCAAAAGCAAACGACGAGTCTTGTGTGGCTTCCTTGATCAATACACCACCAAGGACAGGCAACCAAAAGTTAGCACATGATCCGAGAACTTATTTGAGGCTGTAAAGAAAAACAACACATGAAGCCGCACTTACACAACTTTGTTGATGAAATCTTTATGTTCCTCGGGTACATGTGAAGAGCCTTTGGAGGATGACGGGGAGATAAAGGATGGTGTCCCTACACCATTCGCATGCTGATTCCTCCTCTCCTCTGTCTGCTCTCTCAGCTGGGCTTCCTCTTCCTGATTTAGGTACGGGATTCCTTTAAAATACAATAAACAAGCCTTGTTTTTAAACTTTGCAGTGACCTGGAGCTTATTGCGCTGCGTGTACAAAGATGCAATCTGTATCCAGAGGAGGTTTAATGCATTTAATATAATGCAAATGATTCAGCCCAGCTGCATTTGTGGGAGGCCAGGTAGCAGCAGCAGCAATGCTATTGTGCACTGCTGGTCCACCGCTTGCCTGGGACGTGCACGGTTTGTTGACAAATCAGCCGTCTGTGCCAAACTAATTTGCACATTGAGATTAGATGAAATTGTAGGTACACAATTGAGACAGAAAGAATGCAATGTGAAAACAGACACCCACGGGTTGTTGATTAACATGATTCAAGCAGGGTTCACTAGGCATAAATGGGCCATAGTTGTAATGTGTGGTTTGTGCTCTGGGGTGTGCGCTAAGTGACAAGAAAAAGTTTCAGCAATGGGCCACATTAACAGTGTGTGTACACAAACATTTGTACCTCAATTTGTTTGTACTCTATCAATGAAGTGGAGCTGACCGCAGATGCAGACTTAGCAATCTTAGAAAATGTACTCACACCTTTCAAATGAGCACTGCTTTTACTACAACATTATTGTTACAGCTTTCTAAAAATCACCATAAACCAAAAGAGAAAAAACAAAAACAATTGCTCAGAATTAGGATCAAATACAATGATTCATTTAGTTCAAAGGGCTTATTTTTTTGTTTTCCTGTCTTGTTTTATGCAGTTAAACTTTAAAACATTGCAATGTATAAAATGAAAACTGTTCATTTCATTTTGAAAGATCCATGTCGCTCCCCCCCCCATTAATAAGACAAGTATTTATTATTGGATTAATCAATAGTCGATTACTAAAATAAAATGCAAGCTGCAGCCTTAATATCATATATACATATTAAATAGTATAGTTCACTTTTCCATGACCAACTGAAAAGGTGTACTTTTTACCCTTAAAAATAATAAAATAAAAATATAAGATATTGTCATGGGCACTAGCTTATCCCAGAAAATTGATCATGTCCACCTGGGTGATTTTTAGTGGGAGAAATGCTTCGCCACTCATCCAAGTGGCTTCTTCAAGCATCAATGCAGAGTACAGATGAAGAGACATTCCAACTTCCTCTCCCTATCTGGATGATGGTGCCTTGATGCACATTTACTTTATGATTATCGTAATTTCCGGACTATAAGCCGCTACTTTTTGCTCAAGCTTTGAACCTTGCGGCTTATTGTCCGGTGCGGCTTTTCTAAGGCTTTTTCATGATTTTTGTGATATCGTAAGAGGATTTGTTTTGGTTTGTTCCACTATTTTGCCCGGAGGAAAGGCATGTGATCAGACACGGAAAAGAGTGATATGTTGGTCACATGTCCATCCGCCAGCCAAAGTAGTGCCTTACAAATTAATTAGCGCGAAAAAGAGACTAGATTAGCAAGCTGGCTCTCGCTGGCCCTGTACCCATATCCGCAGCAGGTCTCCAAGGTGAACAGCCTCTGGCACGTTAGAACAAGGCAGCTAAGGGAAGTCGGAAGTTACAGAAGTCAGATCCGTAACTTCGGGATAAGGATTGGCTCTAAGGGCTGGGTCGGTCGGGCAGCGGTGCGCGGCCTGCCTTGCGGGGCTCGCGCCGAGGCTGGTGGAGCAGTCGCTCCGTTGCCCTCCCCTCTCCACCGACAGAAGCGCGTTGCGCGGCCCACCTCGTGGAGCTCGGATGTCTGCAGCGCGTCGCACGCCATGGGTTTTCACGGGGCGGTGTCCCATAATAAAAAGAATGTGTTCCAAAACAGTCATCTCTTTCCTGACAATCCCCTTTGTGTATATTCTCTTACATATGATAATTAAACATTAAAACACCTGCGGCTTTTAGTGTTTAGTGCTTTTAGTGCGGTTAATGTATGAACAAAATAGAATATTTTTCATAATTTCAAGTTGTGCGGCTAATATTCAGGTGCGCTCTGTAGTCCGGAAAATACAGTAATCATATTATGTCACCACCTATGTAACTTTGTTTAATTAGTTTCTAGTATTCCACAGATGATGAAGGATATGGCTGTTTTTCGATAAATGCAGTGCTTCTCTTTGGAGGCCAACTGTCATCCATCCTGTGGAAACTTATTTGTTTTTGCCTTTTCTGGCTTCCTCCTCAGACGACCCTTATTTCAGTTTCTTCAGCTGGATGACTTCTTTTTTTTTGCCTTAGCAGTACAGGCTTCTCTCTCGCTCTTCTCAAAGTACACAGGTTTGCATTTATATTGCATATTGTACAGTGCTGCTGACCTAGAATGATTCAAATTCACTAACATACCCATGGTGGCAAGAAAATTGGCCGGTGCACATGGTTCATAAATCTGATGGCAATTTTGTGTGTGCACTTCACCATAACTGCTATAAAGTAAAAGCAGAAAACCCTTTATAGCTTTTAGGAGTAATTATACATCAAGTCTAGTGGCCAAGTAATCACGAGCTTCCAAGCGTCTAAGATTTCTGTATAACAATACATCTATTATATCTATAACAGTTTTTTTGCACTCACCGTGACAGAACACCTTGTTGAAGTCAAATCCCTGACTGGCCAGGAAGTCGATACTGGAACTCTGAAATGACAACATGTGTTTGTGTTCATACTTTTAATAACGCTTTCTGCAGCTGAACCAGCATTTCATGTACCACCATTTTAAACCATCTAAATCTCTACGAATCCCAAAGGTCAAATCCCAGCTGCTTATTAAGAAGCAATTCAATAATCTTGAGGAACAATACTCACTTGACAGATGAACTTTATGTCAGGAGATGTCCTGTTGAACGGTTTAGGGAATATATAAAAGTTAAAGGGCTTTGTGACGTACCTGCAGAGGAAGGAAATGGGGAGTGAAATCATTTAAGTTCCTGGGAGTTTATTGCAATAACCAGCAACAACCTCCTTGTAACTCGTAATAAATAATTAAAACTAGGAATAGGCTAAAATAAATGATTAAAAAAAAAAAATTATGAATAAAAACAATTGCCTGCACTTATGTCAATCTAAGATTGTGGCTACACGCTGAATGCAAGTATCTGGTGAATATCTGGTTATGCAATCAGCAAAAGATTGACCAGTTTCCCTGATTGATCACGTTTATCATTTGACCCAACAGCAGACTGGCTTGATCCTTTATTGCCATATTAATCCTCCAGAGTTGCCTTCAAGACAGCACCTGACTGAGTGGTCACAGGCCTGGTCCCCACCTTTAAAGTAACCATATCAAAAGCAACAAGCCTATTACTGGACACAGTTGCTTTAATTATGGCCTCCAACCACCACTTTCCCTAAACAGACTATTATAATGTACCTAGAAACTGCATCATCCCTGACACTCATTTGAAATGGTACAGAACAATGGTCATGTACTAAGCCTGGAGGTTTTGGGCAGTGATCCATTTCAGTATGCCTACACTTGACCAGGGGTCATCTGTGGTGTATGCACTTCGGTGTATGCACTTCGATGTAAAGCACGACACCCGAGCAAACTAATGGGAATTCAGTAGTTTGTTAGTCATCTTTGTGGTTCACCAATTAGAATAACACATTTAGTGTATTCAACAAACGGATACCACTCACTTTGACTTTGTCTGGTCGTACTTGAAGGTACACAATCCAAACTGGAACAAGAGGAAGTCCATGGAATGCTGCAGGTATGGAGAGAAACACATGTTAACACGTTTAAACACAGAAACGGTAAAGTGAAAGTGTTCAAGTTACTGCGGCACCATAAACGAAGTAGAGGGTCCAACTACAATGGTGTGTATGGAGGATGCAGCATTATTTAATATGCATAAACTGCGTTTTTCAACGTTGCTAACCTTTTTAAGCTTCGTGTATCGCTCTTCCGGTGTGTCCAATCCGTTGGTTAGTGCACTGACATTAGGACCGTCGCTTATCCCTTTAAAATAAACAATGGAGAAAAAAAAAAGTCAGTTTCCACACAATGCTGGGGACTTCAATCCCGACGTCTGCTACAACTCTGATACGGATACCTGAAAATTCCCCATCGATGGCAAGGAAGTCAGCATCTTCTATCGCGCTGTACACAGTGTTTAAGCAGTCTTTATAATCTGGGGGAAGGAAAAAGTCCGTCAGTATCCGAACGCTAGCAATGCTAGCCAGCATTTGAACACACTGCAGCTACCAAGCTAGCTGGATAGCTTGCTCGGAGCACTCACACTGGAATGTTCATTTTCAGCCCGATCAGAACTGAATATCTGTCACACCGCTACCCCATTTCATCCTATCGTGAAATGATGGTGAGACTAAAACTCCGTAAATAGCTGAAAAATGTGTCTGGCTACTTACTTTTCCGTGTAACCTCCATCCCTACACAATGACTGGACCCGGCTGACAGCTACCGTTAGCTAGCCTTCGTCAATTGGCTTTTAACCCGTTTGACATACACTTCCGGCGGCGGTGCCGCAGCACGAAGTACCGGTGTCGCGGTCCGGCATCTTTGTATCGTTTGAGCTGAATGACATTTAATTGACAATAGAAAAAAGGACAATATTTAAAATAAATGTTACATTTATTTTAATGAAGCCTTTGGGGCATCTTTATAGAGTAACACTTAAAACACGATTTTGCAATTTATTGCAGCTGTCCAATTATTTTCCTTAATTTTTACACTTTTGACATTTTAAATTCTATTACTTTTTCATACTTAATATTTTTTCTGTAAAATTTAAATAGATCTTTCACATTAAAAAAAAAAATTGCACTAACCAAGTCTTTACAAAATCCACAGCCATCTTGAAACGCCTACAGCTACTTACTTGGGCAGTTCTCCTGGATTTCTGAAGGTTTTTCAAAGTTTTTTGGGGTTTTTTTTGGACATTGGCTGCTTTTTCAGTGATTTTCACTCCATTTGCAGAGTATTGTTTTGTTTGTTTGTATGTCACTTAACACCTACCTATAAATCATTCAAGCATGAAATGCCATCTCACAATGGATCTCATGGAGTGATGAATAATTAAAGTTTGAAATTTTTGGTTGAAATTATTGTCAGCAGAGCAGATCCATAGAGAGCTATATCTACAGCCATGAGTAAAACACAGTGAAGGCTCTGTCATAGTTTGGAGCGGAATTTCAGTCAGTGATGTTGGAGATCTTATCAAAATTAATGGAACTTTCTCTTCATATTCTTTACAGTGATAGAATTCAACGCAAACACTGAACAAAAACCATTAACTCTGCATGCATCTGTCAAGCTGTACACATGTTGCCTTGTAGGAGGCTGTGTTTTGTGGATCTTATATCTGTGGGCTACTCCAGATCTTGACTGATTTGTAACTGTCAGTTCCAGATGTGTTGTAAAGTGGTGATTCAGTTCAATCTGGCAGTGCGTCTGCCACTGATTTTCTTAGAGTCGGAACAGCTTCTGCAATTATTATATGCATTTGTCAAAGGAAAATATATTAAAAAAACCCATCTTTTTCAATAGAAAATGTCTTCCCAGTGGAAGAAGCAAGGGGCGAGGTGTTTTCTCCATTGAAATGCAAAGATGACATTTCAAAAAATAGGGACAGGGAGGTTTTTCTTTTCTTACTTTTTTTTTTTATGAAGGAAAGGGAAAAGAAAAGCTTCTGCTTGTATGTATTTCCTCAGGGGGTGTAAAGCTGTAGAATGACATTTTTTTTTTACTTCTCAGAATCAAATGTGAAACGCTACATCTTTTCTAGTCGTCACACTGAAAGCATTTTATGCTCAGCAAAAATGTAAAAAGCCTGTTTTGTTTTTATTTTTAGAGGTTTACTATGTGTTAGGATCAAGACAGAATGTATGCATACTATAATTTATTATTATCATTGCTACAAAAGGAGGATTAAATCATAATAATAATACTATGAACAAATCTCACACCAGAACAAACCATGCAGGAACAAACCAACTATTGGGATGACTCATAAAGAAAAACAAATTAGAGCACAGTCCAACATGGTGACAAATGCTTATATAAGAGATAAATGACAAGTCAGATTAAACAGATTTAATTAAATATGGTTAATGAGTGGAAGTGATAGAGTGTGGGGGAGAGGGAGTGTGGGGAAGGGTGTGGGGGTGTGTGCATTAACCTGAAGCCGAATCACGACTAATCTGAGGAATCCCTGCTTTTTAAATGACCTTTAAGGTGTTGCTTCACATTTGCTGCCGTTCTCTTTTTTCTCCCGTGCACTCTGCGATAGAACGGAGAGATCTGTGCGCTTCTTAAAAACAGCATGGATGCTTGATTATTCTCCAGCTTGAAAAAAGAAAAATCTTTGTCTGATGAATGTGAAAAGAAAAGTCACCTGTAATAGCTGAGCTACACCTGAACGAGTCGCAACGTTTCCATGACAAATATCCTCTGAAAGACTTTGTAACTTGATTTATTTAAGCAAACTCATTTCCCTGAAGGCTGTTTGCTCTTGTAATTCTGAGTACATGTCAAGTTTGAATAAAGATTTTGGCTTTAAAAGGGAAACGTTTTTGCTGACATGCTGACAATACTCTCACATATGTAATACTGACAGAGTTTCTGGTCGCAGTAATTGTCTCATTTGTTCAGACTGGCAGCAAACATATGTCACATCAAGGTTTGTTGTAGTGCCGGTGAGCTCAGCATTAGCATCTGACAGGCCAACAACTACAAACAGCTCTCATCCTCCAGATATGGATAGATTATAGCTTAACTATCAAATTACATGCTACCCTTCAGTCTGTGGATGTTTGTATTACAGTGATCAGGTTTAGTTACTCAACACTCGAGTGTCAGCTAGTACAGAAATAATCTTTAACTTGTGTTACTGTTAACTGTCAAATAGTTTTAGGAATACAAGCTTTATACTTTACATCTCTTTCAGTGCAAATTCACTGCTTTGCAACATCTCAGTTCCTCTCGCTTTGTGTTTTCTTCGCTTCTAATCCTTCCTCTTTTCTCCTCTTTCCCTCATTGGGTGATTCCTTGCCTTTGTATTCCCATCATTTGATAGCTTTTCATTTGTTGTCTTTTGTAAACTGATCAGGTATAAAATTACGAGCACTGACAGATGACAGTTGAAGGGGATAACACTGATTATCTCTTTTTCATGGCACCTGTTAATGTGTGGGATGTATTATGGAACGAGTCAACATTTTGTCTTTAAAGTTGGTGTTAGAAGCAAGAAAATGGGCAAGCATAAGGTAAGCAAGTTGGACAAGGGCCAAACTGTGATGACTGGGTGAGAGCATCTCCAAAACCGCAGCGCTTGTGGGGTGTTCCCAGTCTGCAGTGGTGAGTGTCTATCAAAAATGATCCAAGGAAGAAACAGTAGCAAATGAGCGACAAGGTCTTGGGTGGCCAAGGCTTACTGATGCACTTGGGGAGTGATGGTTGGCTGATCCAGCAGACAAACTATTGTAGTTTAAACTGCAGATAAAGTTAATGCTGGTTCTGCTAGTAAGGTGTCAGTTTGTTGTGTATAGGGCTACATAGCTGCAGACCAGTCAGGGATCCCATGCTGATCACTGTCCACTGCCTAAAGCACCAACAATGGACACCTGGCATAAGAAGTGGACAACAGAGCAATGGAAGAAGGTGGCCTGGTCTGACGAATCATCTTTTCTTCTACATCATGTGGGTGACTGGGTGCATGTGTATCACTTACATGAGGAACACCTGGCACCAGGATACACTATGGGAAGAAAGCAAGCTGGCAGAGGCAGTGTGATGCTTGGAGCAATGTTAAGTTGGGAAAACACAGTGAATGTCCACAGGGGTCCTTCAAGTGGAGGCAATTATGTGGATGTTACTTGGAAATGGACCAGCTACCTAAGCATTGTTGCAGACCATGTACACCCTTTCATGGAAATGGTATTCCCTGATGGGTGTGGCCTCTATCAGCATGGTTAATGCACCCTGTCACAAAGCAAAAATGGTTCAGGAAACATTTGAGGGCGCACAACAACAAGTTTGAAGTATTGGCCCCCAAATTCCCCAGATCTCAATCCAGTCAAGCATTTGCGGGGGGATGTGCTGGACAAAGCACAAAGTCCGATCCATGGAGGCCCCACCTCACAACTGACATTTTCCCATAGCACTTAAAATATCTGTTGCTAATAGCTTGATGCCAGATACCACAGCACACCTTCAGGGGTCTAGTGGAGTCCATGGCTTGATGGGCCAGGGTTGTTTCGGTAGCAAAAGGGGGAAACAAACCTTTTCTGAAAGCAGCTCCAATTTACAAAAATACAATTTTTCCTTTGTGCAAAAGTCCATCTGTAGACATTACATTCTGATCTTCATCAGTCTGAGTTTGAAAACTGTTTTTTTCCCCCCCACAGTTAGTCTTTTTAGTATAAAAAAAACCTAACTATGGAAGATGCCCATTTTAGCTGTTCAAGCCTCATTAGCTTCTGCTAAACCAGAAGAAGCCTCCTTCAGACAAAATGATGACCCCTTACACTGAAAATACATTACGAGTTGAGGGTGGAATCATGAACCACTCGGTTTAGTTCAGTTCTGTTCAAAGAGTCATAGCTTCTGACTATGTTTGTTTGCCCCCCCCCCCGCGCGACATCTTATTCAAAGCCTTCACCATTCATACACCAAACATTCAGGTCTAATACGGACTGCCTTCAGTTTAGTCTGTTTCTAGTATACGTTATTAAGATCATTTCAGTATAAAACCTACAGAGCATAAGCCTGCCAAAGCCTTTGAGCACCCCACATAATATCAATAACTCAGCAGCATATTATTTAAGCCAGCTTATCAGATCATAATTGTTTGATTTTAATTTACTGCCAATCCCAGCTGAGCAGTCAACAGCGCTGTTGCACCACTGAGGAACTCCACAACTGCCACTCTAATCCTCGACAAGTGTCTATTAAGTCCAAGTTTTCATTTTCAATAAATTTTCATTTGTTTGTACATGAACTGTTTCATGTAAGCGTGCTGCCAGGGAACAATCACAGCAAACAAAAACTTTTATGTACTAATGTTCATGCAATCATTTTTTATAACAGGCTTCTAAAATGTAGACTTAACCCTTAACTGGCAGATGGGAGGCGAGTGAAACAAATGTCCTCAGTTAGTGTCATATGCAGCCTCCAAATCTCGAGGATAAGGCAGGACTGTGGCTTTTCAAATGTAAGGTAGTATAAGCTATATATTCAGAGTCAATTAACTTGAGTTCGCACACCACACTATATCACAAACTACCATTGTATTTTGCCTGGAAGCTCAAACCACTATATGTCATCTGGCACATGCTTTGGTGTGTTTGTCATGTAAGTTTCTGGTCATGTTATTAAAGTAGACCCATTAAGCTTTTCTTTCTTTATTTTTTGTTATATGTTTAAAATAATAAGGTTAATACAAATACATGTAATCCATATGAGGCCAAAGTTCGGATGGATTAGATGGTCAATTTTTACAGTTTTTTTCCCCTACACTTTAATCTATATAATGTCAAACTGAGTAGATATCCTTAATATCTCCAGAAACACATTTCTAGCTGTTAGCACAGTGGCCTCGCTGTTCAAACCTTCTATCTGTGAACGGGCAGAGAGTCGGTTTAAAGACAGGGGGTCCTTAAAAGGGGAAAGGAGTTAAACGCTGAAAGAGAGCCTGGTTTAGGTTAAAGAATAAAAATATTGGCAATGCCCATGATAGGTCCCCTTCAGCTGCTTGTTAACACAAATATCTAATTACACAGTCAACATTTTGGCAGCAACTCAGTGCATAGTCAAGTCAAAGTCTAATTTATTTATATAGCACATTTAAAACAACAACTGTTGACCAAGGTGCTGTACTCTGTGCTCTCTGCTGTGCTCTTTTGAGTAAAAAATAAGACAAATAAAAGTCGTACAAACTCATTCGGATTTAAAAGCCAAATTAAGCACTGACATATGATCAAGATGACCCGCTGAAGATCAAACTGAGCATCAGAATGACTTTGAATGTGGCATGGTTGCTGGGGCCAGACAGGCTGGTCTGACTATTTCACAAACTGCTGTTCCCAGTAGACACAGTCATCTCTAGGGTTTTCAGAGAATGAAAAGAGAAAAGAGAAGAAAACCAGTGAGCTGCAGTTTTCTTGGGGAAATACCTTGTTGATACCAGAGGAGGGGAGAATGGCCAGACTGCTTGAACCTGATAGGAAAGCAGCAGTAACTCAAATAATAAGGTATGCAGAAGAGCATCTCTGAACGCACGATATGTTGATTTGAAGCAGATAGTATGGTCTTCTACATCAGCAGAAGACCACACCGGCTGTCAACTAAGGACAGGAAACAGAAGCTTCAATTCACACGAGCTCTCCAAAGCTGGACGAGAAAACATTGGAAAAAAACACTGTCTTATCTGTTGGGTCAGAATTTGGCATAAAAAAACAGAATTTGACTTGTATCAATAGTTCATACTACTGCTGTAATGACGTGGGGATAGTTTCTTTGGGCCCCTTTTGGGTTATGGTTAACTGAGCATTGTTTAAACTCCACAACCTACCTGAATATTGTTGCTGAACATTTCCATCCCTTTATGACCATCTTGTGATGGCCGTTTTCAGCACGATAACTCACCATGTCACAAAACTTAGGTCATTTCAAACTGATTTCTTGAGTCCCCAGATCCAGAAACCAGAAAAAGAGGGTCTAACTCAGTACTAGCAACGTGTAACTAATGGAGTGGTGAGTGCACATGTAGAAATATGTACTAAACGGGTAGTCACAGACTCAAATGAAAAGTTGTTCCTCATTTTTCTTTCAGTCGTTCAGAGTCCTTGAAACTACTTGTTAGAAAACACTGAAAATTCCTTTCCATCCATTATACATATATTTATCACAGCTGTGAAGTATTTGATTGCCATAACGAGTGATGTTTTTGCCTGGCACGACAATCCAGCATTAAATTTGACCTTAACTTTCTCATGCAAAAAGTGTGATGGATTAGGTGTTTACTTCCAAATAGTGACAAAGCCATCAAAACCACAAATTCAACATCTAATTGGACAATGAAAATAAATAAGGAAAAAAAAAATAGCAATAAATAACTTGGCTAACAAAACCCTGAAACAAAGCAGAATATTAAATTCACTGATATTTTCTGACGGCCAATATAAAATGTAATTAATGATTTAGGAATTCATTCAGTGTTTTTGAAAAATGTAGCTTTTGCATGTTTTAATAGCTTTTTAATTATGGAACTAGATCTCTTGTAAAGTCAGTTTGTGTTTTTTTTTGTGTGTGTTTTTTTTTTTTCTCTTTACATTACATTGGGATAGGCTCCAGCC
>VURO01048300.1:9505-29556 GCA_015108175.1 Pelvicachromis taeniatus
ACCACCGACAGTTAACAATGCTGCCGGAAAACGAATTGTGTTTTTTTGTGTTTGTCTTTTTTTTGTTGTTTTTTTTACATTTTCTGTAATAGACATGTAAACCAGAACAGACAAAAAAAAGTAATAAGAGAAAAGATTCTTATAAAAGAGAGCAAGAGAGAGAAAGAGAGAGGGAGGGGGAACAAAAAAGAAAATTAGTTTTACAACATACAACCACACACTTTGTACTGAAGACTACAATGGCTCATGGACAAGCCGATCAAATATTGATAAAAAGCTGATAAGCTATAATACAAGAAGAGACGCGTTGTTCACCGTGGAAACAGGGTTGGGGCTCGGAACAGGAACGTGGGGCTGGAGTTATAGAGGACTTTGGGGGATGGGGAGGACTGGGATGGGGGGGTAGTCTTGCTAAATCAAGCATCTGTCCCATTGGCTTGAAGCCAGAACACGCTGTCTACTTACATATAAGCGTACAGTACATTAAATACAGTTTAGTTGTTTTTTTTTTTATCCAAAAAATACTTTTTTTTTTTCCTTTTTAGCTTTTTTTAAATTCCCAGGTCTGGTAAAAAACCTGACTGCATAGAACCTAACGACTAAGAACAGGTTTCCCTAAGCTTGCATCCTATTAAAAGACCAGGTAAATGTCCTCCTCTGGCAACTCGAATGATATGAACTCTAAAAAGGCACATTGGTAGAAGTGTGAATGTTCAAATTGCATCTGTGGGACCGCTTAAGTGGGGCAAGAGGCTGGGAAGAGGGGCTATGGACTCTAGTTCAGGGCTCGTAAGGCTAGGGTCAGCAGAGCTGGGACTGGGGATTAAACATAGGCCCGGACTTGGGTTCAAACCATGGTTCAAAGAGGTGTGAAGGGGGACTTCCAGACTTATGCCACAATTCTTGCAGATATTCTCAGTAGCCTTGACTTATCTACTAATTCGACATCATGATTATTTGTGGTCCTTTTACTTTGATCATCTACTACTACCAAATCAAGAAACATGGCATAGAACCGAACACACTTTAAGTAAAGTAACATATTATTGGTTGGACTTTCAAACTGGAATTAGCAGCAATTAGCTGCAATTAACAGGCTCAAAGCTGTTAAGTGCAGCTAATTGCTAAAGATAAAACCGGTAAAACCTTCCTCATTCTGCTAGTTAAGCCAGAGTCAGCTCATATTTGTTTCTCTGGTGTAGAAGCACCAACTGTGCTGTGACAGAGTTGTTACGTTGGAACATGACCATGTGCTAAAACTGCTACTTCGGTGTGCAGTTTCCCCCGGTCCAGTCCGGGAATCTGGGTGGTCATTGTTTCAAATAGGACTCCTGATCTAACCTAAAAGCTATTCAAAATGCTGGCAGTCATCAATGTAACACCAAGTCTGGCAAACAGCTCAATTTTTCATTGTCATCCCCCTCCCCCCCAACCCCATCCACACTGTTTAAAAGAAAACATCCACAAACTGAAGCACTGTCAAGAGCATGCCAAACCAACAGGCTACCCCTAAACGCCAATTGGAAGCACTAACGTCACAAGTCACAAAACCTCTGCTTTCCCTATCTGCCACATCAGCACTGCAAATAGTTTCTTAACATCTTTATTCTTAAAGGAAAAGGTAAGTTGTGAAAACTACTTTTGCTTATGGACAAAAGGCCAAAATGCACACAAGGCCACAGAATTGTTCCCAGCCAGCAAGTGTCACTTGGAAAGTCCCCCTACCCAAGCTCTCTGAATTTGGAGGCTGGGTTAGATATTTAGGGCTAAGATCAGTCTGGAAATGAGGGAATCAAATGAGTCAAACACAGGAATGCTTTCACAACTGCTGCTTGAACACTTGGAAAGAATTATACACCCCTTGCCCTGATGACTGTTCTCTTGCTTCCCCTGCAGCGTCATCAGTCATTGAAACCATTTGATTCTCTGCTTTTCCTTCTCTCTCCCTCTAGCTTTTAATCCCGTTCATATACCAACTCTCAGAGTTCAGGTCTTCAGGGAATGTGCTAATCATGGAATAGAATTCACTCCAGTGATCAGGCCAGCTCTAACCCACTTCGTCAATTGAAAAATCTTTCCTGTCATCTGTCCGTCCCCTCAACCATCTGTTCAGCAATCCTTCGATTTCAGTAACAGTCCGGATACCACTCTCAAACGTTGCCATTGGATAGCTGGCAAAAGACTGATTCAGGATGTTTGCTCTACAGCTCTTTCTGTAATTTGAACCCACAACAACAATCTAAAACGAGGATGCCAAGAAAGCCTTTTCTTCCTGCCGCATTTAACAGTAACAGTATAATTGTACAACGTTCCTGTTTCTGCATCATTTTCCCTTTCTGTCTATCCATTGTAATTCATCAATATTCCCCAGTCCCTCTGGAGTCACTCGCTGATTGACTGATTCAGTGATTAATTCCCTTACGAACTCTCTTCCTCCCAGTAGATACACACGGGTCATTTGTGTACAAATATCCTGGCTTTCTGTTCACACAATAACTTTGCACAAGTTTGCAGTCTCCAAAAACTCAATGTGGGCACCAGCAAGGAACACTAATGTTCAGGTTCTTTTACACGAAAAACGCAAATGTTTGCACTTTGTAAGGGAATGCATTAGAAAGGGAAGAAGTCATAACTTCTTGTTGGCCCTGCTTCTTTCTAGACACCTCTGATAGTCAAGCACTGGCAAAAGTTTTCATTCAAATCAGTCAGCAATTCAAGCACCTCTGAAAAGCTGCATGATTGAAATACATTTGGCATCCTAATGTTTCCTTCATTTTGATTTATAGTTGGAAATTTGCTTAAGGTTTGTGTCTGAGTGTGCAGCCTGTGTTCATTTCTTAGTTTTGTTTCCTTTGTTTCTCCGTGTGTATCTATCTGACGGGTTTGCATCCAAGAGGAGATCAGGCACAGCTTCATCCACAGTGTGGCGTTAGATTGCCATTCAGTCAGATGCGCTGGAGCTGCATTCAACAACAGCTGCGCAATGTTGCTTTTGTTACAAAAATCTCTTTAAACACTTTGTGATATGTTTTGTGTCATTCTGAACATCCCTCCCCAAACCCTTCCCTCCTCACTGCCCGCGTGCAGTATAAATGTTTTATTATTTTTTCCTTTTCTTATATATATATATAATTATATATATATATACTATATATATTTATATAGAACCCTTTTGTTCTTTAAAACTGGGAATGCTGATAAAACATGTAGCACAAGAAGAAGTTTCTCCAATGGTGTGATTCCAAAGACTTGCCCATTGCTGTCACTTTGTGTCAAAAGCTGCCGCTTCAAAGCAGCCACGTCACAGCGGCCATTTTTTTTAGGTCTCCGCAAAGAAGCATCCAGTTCACTTCAGCTGGAGATGCAAAGTGACGAAAGCAACTAACGTGACTCTGCAGTTTGTGTTCTTGACAGAAGAAGGAGACGATGACAAAGAGGAGGGTCAGAGACGACAGACGAGAGGAGAGAAAAAGGCTGATCTGATTGGTCAGGTTGGGGTTCCAGAGAAACTGATTGGTCAGGCTGAAGCAACAACAGTTTTGATCGATTGCCAGGTTGTCATGGAAATTCCTTCAGAGGAAGTGGTCACTCATCATCTTGATGAACTCTGGCACCTTGGACCTGGAGCGACAATGAAGGAAAAAAACAACAAGACAAATAAGCCGATACTGATATCAGAGGAAACACCAGAGAATACTACTTTTAGCAAAAGTACATGTTTTGATGATTATGACTAATATGATTCATTTTGGACCAGCAAGAATTTTTAATTGCTGCAGTTTTGTCAAAGCTGCTGCAACCTTAAAGCTATTCATAAGGTGTCCTTGCAGTGGTGCTGTGATGCAACAAACTGATGGTACTAGTGAGAGTGGGATGACTCCCAACACATACAGTGTATTATTAAGGCCAATGCCAAAGTGTAATCTTTCAATGCAAAGGGTTATTGCTCTGAAAGTTGTAATTTTATTAACCTAACCAGGTAATTTTGGTGTCTACACCTAACTAAGCAGTGAGTGAAAGCAAAAGTAAAAAGCAGCTCAAACGGAAATGAATCTGCATAAAACGTGAACTTTATCCTCCTGACTGACAAATGTATCCGTCTCCTCTCAAACCTCCTCTGCAGACCTCTCAGATCACTCTTTTAAAGACAACTGTTGTGTTGCAATATTGCTGCTGCTTCAAGGCACCGGTGCTAACGGAAACATTGTGCATAATTCTGCAGTGGTAGCAATATCGGACAGAACAGCAGTATTTGATTCAATGGAAAAATCTGTTTGCCAGATAGCGTTAGTGCATTTTTCCCTGAGCCTATCTGAATCTGAATGATAACAGTAAGTCCAATGTCCATGACTCTTAGTTGTTGCAGTGAGTCCATGACTCTTAGTTGTCTGACATCGAGAAATACATTGATTTCTCGATGTCAGAGTTTAATTAATAGAAACAAGTTTCCAGTTCATACATACATTATTATAAATTTTCTTTACAGAATATAGTGAAATGTTTACTGGTAATAAACAGAGGCCAAAGAAGCTCAACTAATAATTATGATCAGAAATATAAACAAGGAGGAAGTCAGAGTATATATATATATATATATATATATTCATGCAAGTATTGTTAGCCTACTATATTCACTGATAGATACTATACAGTGTTAATAATACACATAAACATTTTGGTATATTTGGTTTCTCTCACTTAAAGTTACCAGAGTCGTGATTGTGCTAAGAAGGTGAAGTGTATAAATAATTCAGTGATGGTGTTATATTATTTCCTTCGCTGCAAAGAATTTGCAGATAAAGTCTGTGTGGTTTTGTCTTAGGTGATGCCTCCTTCTACTTCAAGGCTACAGAACATCAGTAAAGAAGCTCACTTACACATTAAAACATGCAAACACAAAAGCAATCTGACTGTACGACACATGTCCAATTCAAAAACAGTGACAAACACACAATCACACATTAAAAATCGCACTTACTGCCAATCTGTTGTTAATGTGTACCCAGACCAGACAGAAACTCTCTCATGTGCTTGGCTTCTGTTTTTAGTCAGTCTAAATATGCTCTGTTCTTCAAATTCAGTCAAATAATGGGACATTTGATTCACATGCTGTCTGTGTAAGTTTGAACCTTTTAAACAACAATTCTGCTTTTTGCCATCTGAAAATAAATCACATAAAAACCAAAATATAAACTGTATGCAAGTGCAGTTCAGGAATCAATTAATTTTAATCTCAGCCTGATTATTTTGTTTTAAAATTCAACCTCATAAAATTGAGCAATCACGCTCAGCCACAATCCTGGCAGCCCACATCAGCTCATACCTGTCAAACATGTCTAATTATCAAATATCATAAAGGTCATTCTATTTACGCTGCGTAAGCCTGCCCACATTTACTGCAGATCTACAAGCCACTTTGCAACCCAGCTCCTCTTTTCATGCTGTATCTGACTAAATTATTGTGCTGTGATCTGCTTTTCCTACCTCCAGCTTCACATGTATGCACACATAAGGGTGGCGTAGCCCCAGAGCACATGCCATCAAAACTAACTAACTGGAGATGGAACTTCTATATCTAACATCTATAGTGGTCCTGACTCAGCTCTATTCTATGCTGCACACACAGAATAAACTTGATTTGGGTGTAGTCTTTAAAAATACATTCCCAAACACAGCAGAGTCTCAACCAATAAGGAGATTTGCTAATAATCCAGTAGAAGTAATGATTCAGTTTGGACATATTAGATATTTAATTGTAACTTTTATTCTGGGAAACCAGCATCTGAAATGGTGATCTTATTGACCAGTTCAGTGTATCGATCCCCATTAATACTAATGTTATATTTCTAGTTGAGATGTGAGGACAAAGACATTTCTGATGTTCCAGCTATATTGTAATGTTTGAAATAGTTAAAAAGTACACAGACAGCACATGAAGGAATGGCAGGCATGTGATGAACAAATTATAACTTGCCATGCGTGGAGAGAGCCCTAAAAACAGAAACTTCCAATTTATTAACTAAAAGCCAAAACACAAAAATTGACTTCACACTACTGAGCTTAAATTATCGTCATCGCATGCACGTTTTTTCTGCTTGTGATCTGTGATATGATTCGTTCAATTATATTTTTGCCCTGTTTTTTTGTTTTGTTTTGTTTTGTTTTTTTGAATGACTGATTCTCTGGTTTGAGTTAAAGGTACAACAGCAGATTAGTTTATAAGTGAAATCTTCTGACCATTCAGGGGGGAGGAGATGTTGCTGCGTTTTACATTTGTCCCATGGGGTTCGGCCCATCACCCATGGCGGCGGCTGAGTGGTGCGCTGTGGCCAGTGAGAGGGGAGTCCCGTCTGATGTCACGGTGACCTTCTCCTCCTCGCGGCGCTTCAGACAGGCCGCCTTTGGGTTCAGATTTCGCTCTGGACAGAAGGAGACAGAGAATGGTTTTCAGGTGTTTTCTCTTATGTCTGAGGTTTCTCCTTCAGCTGGATTCATCAATCCCCACAGACTCATGGCAAGAACCCAAAACTACGGTCTAGAAGAACACAATCAACAGGTGCTACTACTGCCCTCTCCTGGAGACCCTAGGACACTACATGTATATGTGTTATCACCTAAACCTGCAGGTTTAAAGTCAGAATCAAATCATGCTTATATATGATGGAAACATCTGGATATCTGAGGGAACATTTTAGACAGAAAACATCAGAAATGACTCAAAATAAGAGTATATACACTTTTTTAAAAACCTTATATTTGTAATTGGGATTTGGTTGAAGCCTAATTCAATCATGGCAAACTATACACTGCGAACAAACATATTTCTTTTGCCTTTTTTTTAACCAGGAAGTAACACAGTTCTCTCAGACCACACCAATTTTAAGCATGTTTTCAGTTCTGTTTCTTTCCAAAAGGGCTCTAGTTAGTTTTTCATGCTATTTGTTGAGAATAAGACATATGTATGAAAGCAGTCTTATCTTTTAAGAAGAGAGTTCAAGGTCAATGACAGTTTTATTGGTTTATTTTCAGGTTGTTTGACAGGAATAAATGAAAATTACTTATCTGCTTTATACAACCTAAATTACAGCAAATGAGACCATAAACCCATTAGGAAAGTGAGTACTGAGATCACAGGGCAAGGGCGCTGAAGGGAGGCTTTCTCAAACACTTTATTACGGGTTTAAATTACTTCCTCATTTACTTCACTTTTCAAATCGGGAAGCTATGTCCATATTTTACATACACTCTATTTCCTAAAATACATAAAAGGCAAATGTACGTGCTGTAATGCAATGCTTCACTTGAAACCAACCTCGGACTTGTTGTTCCAGACTGAGGATGACAGCCACGGCCTGGTGCAGGATCAGCAACTTTGTCTGAGGTTTGTCACTCTTCAGGTGCAGCTGGACCATCCTGCCCAGCTCCTTGAACGCCTCGTTGATGTCGCGGACGCGAAGACGCTCCCGCGCGTTGTTGGCCATCCTTCGCTCCCTCTCTCTCTCCATCTTCTGCTCTGGAGTCAGGTCCTCATCGTCATTGTTGCTACAGAGACCAATGATGAAGACAAGGACGAGAAATGGAAGAGGAAGCAGGGGATGAAGGCGGGAGAAGAGGAGAGCGAGGGGGAGGATTTGAAGATGAAGGTGCTGTTTGCATATCTGTCTCATTTTAATACAAACCTACAGTAGATGCTGCAGGTTTGCAGAAGCAAGGTTACACAATAACAGCAGGGTTTGGGAACAGACACCATGCTGGGCTGCATTCTGGCAGTTTCAAGAGCTGCTCTGTTTTTTATTTACTTTGTCACATATTCTCTGCTTGATGTGGGGTCACATCAAGCAGCAGTTTGAAGATAACTTTTGAATTAAAGAAAACTAACATGGAAAAAACAGAAATAAGTTGCTGACACGTTTATAATGTTTTCTCTTAAAGGGAACTTTGTTTACTTTGCTTGCCCTCTTAAATCCACTAGGTAAAAACATAAATCAGCTAAAAATAGTGTCTCACTTGCATCACAGTAATAACAAAAATCAATCTGATGCAGTGCTGGTGGGAGAGACTTTCTTCAGCAGCACGCACACAGGCTGCTGTTTGCACACCAGCACTAATTAGATTAGTTCTCCCACTCAGCACTGGGATCAGCTGGTCATGCTACTTCCATTTCACTTTTGGTAACTCATCAGACGGTATTTGTGTTTTACAGCACCCACTGTATACCACCGTTGGTTCAAAGTGCAAATATACAGTATTTCTTCAACAGAGTGACAATGAAGGCTTATTTAGTCTTCAAGATGTTTTATGTATCTAGAATGAATCCATAATAACTAGATAGATAACATGCAACATATATAATATCAAAGCCTAGAACATTTTTTGCTATTTCTAACTAGCTGTCACTGGTTAAGCCAGTTTATTTAGTGGTTAACAGCAAAACGAAATTGCCTTATTCCACCTGCTCTTTGGTTATGAGACTGATAAGTCTCTCAGCGTCCTTGTGATTGTTTAAGCTTTCTTAACTTTGAGAAATAGCTATATCTCAGGTTTGTTAGGCTAGAAACAACTTAATAAAGTTTGGGTTTCCCTTCAGGGACTGATAAAGCAGGCAGCACTGTACACTCTGATGTGTCACAGCACCACAAAAGGTAGATATGGAAAAATCTGTGGCCTAAATAGACTGTAAAATTTGGAGAGTGTGCTTGGATGAAAACATCCACAAGGTGCTAGTTTCAATGAGCTGAGGAGCCAGATACAGAGGTGTGGTAAGTAAGGGGTGTCTGGCAATATAAATAATAACAATTTTACCACAGATTTGTTTTTAACTCGTCTGATCACGTGATTAGTTGTGCATATGGTTGCCTGGATACAAAGCTGGTCACTTCAACTTAGGGCTTAAGGGCCTTTTCACAAATCTCTGCCTTCTGTTTTCTGTCACTTTGAACCCTTTCAGGACACGGGGTCACTCACTGCTGCTAATCATGCGCCATGCTGCTGACAACATGAGAGTGAGAGAGTTTATAAGAAGATAATTAGAGTGAGTGCTTAGGTTATGTCAAGAAAGACAGTCAGATATATATATATATTTTTTAAAGTAGGCAATCCGTGCAATTCTTCTGAACAGATGCACCAAACAATCAGATTACACACCCCTGCTGGTAGAATTTTTATTTTTATGGTCATTTGAGATAAGAAGTTACACAAATGTGTGCTTTCTTACTGGATCACATGACAATATGTTCCCAAACCCTGTAAAAAAGCATCAGTTAAAAAAAACAAGTACTATGTTCTTCATCTTCATCTTCAAAAACCTTCAGTATCATGCACCTCATAATCATCAACATGACCGCCACCATCATGTACACATTTCTGGGTTTGGGATCCAAATGTTTCCGATTGAGTCGTCCTCCAGGTGAAAAGAAACCACGATAAAACAGCTTGTTTATCTTTGGAGGGCTGAAGGCTGCTCTGCTGCATCCAGGACGGGAAAAAAACAAACACTTTCCATCGCTTCATATTTCACTTGCTTAAGTGTTTACATTCATAATGAGTAGGTTTCACACCTTTAAAACATTAAGCTTTCTCGCCAACAGCAAGAATATCCATAAGTGTTTTCATTGCAGTTGATTTCCCGACCCTGACACAGCGAGACAACACTTCTTTGAGAATATTGACTGCGGGCTCTACTCTGGTGTGTGAGAAACAGTTAAAACCAGGCTCAAGACCGTGGAGAGACTGACGGGATCAAACTGGAGCCGCATGTCCACCAGGAACCTCTGCTCCTCCCTCAGCAGCGCTGGATCTTAGAAAAATGACCAGCGGCTGAGTGAAAAAGGGAGATGGCAGGTGGACGCGGACTCTGTACACGAAGTCTCAGTGTTTACTGAAATATTTAGCTGCTTCTCAACACACTTGTTCACTTCATCAAAATCCAGAGGCTGGTTCCCAAAACACTCAAAGCTTTAAGCTCTGTGGTCCTTTTCCAAAAAGTGACAAAAAACATTTAAATTAAGTAAATATTTAGAGGAAGTCAATTATTTAAGGTAAACAAATAATAAAATGTAATAATACACAAATAAGAATTCTTCACATTGATTTTACATGTATCTACAGAGTTTTTTTCCCCCTGAAACCTGATGTTTGAGTGTTTTATCACTTCTGCTTTATCCCATATTGGTTGCATGTTGGTTTATAATTTCAGCATTTAGTTTCAGTTTATAATTAACTCTTTATCAATGACACATGGAACCAGAGAGGTCTCCGAGCACGGAGGTGTTTTGGGAAAACGCGTGTCCTAGTCCAGCTGAGGGTTTTGATGGAAGCGAACGCCTAAGAGGTTGGCGGGGTTACCTAGATCTTGACCTCTCAATAGATTTGAGCTCCTTGCTGTCGGGGTCCTCTTTCTTGGTGTCCAGGACCTTTGAGTCCTGCAGCAGGTTCTCGTCTCCTTCATCCTCAGACTTGATCTCCGAGCTGACGGAGGAGGTGCTCTGACCCTGAAGGCCTCCGGACAAAGCTGCAGGAGAAGAAATGAGAGGATGGGAGGAGTTAAAAGGTGTAAACAGGTAAACGCATATGAGCCCGTACACAGGTCCTCAGCTGGCAGAATAAATAAATGCTTGGTTGCCAGAAAGAGCTCATTTGTGAAGGGAATAGTAAACTTTGCTGTATGAAATTATAATTTTAGGGGTAATTCTTTGCATGACAAAGTAGTAGTTATAGTAGATAGTTATTTATTTATTTACTGCTCATTTTAGGATAATAATCTAAACCCACAAAGGCTGATTCTTCACCCTTTTTAAATGTAAGTAAGTGTAAGTTTTGTTTTAATAATCAGCCATCCTCTTAACACTCTTAACTTTAACATGATAAACGCACAGTGCCACCGCAGCGCAGGACTAATGACATGTACTTACAGCCCTGTTTAAAGTTAATACTTTTACCAGATTTTTACATTCATGGTTTTATTTTTGGTTTTAAATAGTATTGACATTCATGTATATTGTGGAGATTAAAACAAATACTTTAAACGTGTGTAAAAAGTACTAAACTGTGTTCTGATAATTGCTGCTTTTGTGATCAAATATTTATTATTAAATAGAAGCATCTGAAGTGTACTAGTTACACGCCGTCTAACCATTAAGAAGCATTTACATTATATTTTACAGAGCACTGTAACAAGAGCTGGATGGGTATTAAAGTAGAGGTGGAGATATAAGAACGTGCTCACTATATGTTACAGTTTGATGAACCTGATATAATGTCTGATGTTGATTAAAAACAAGAAACGGACACTTTGTATCTATATTCAGCTTGACTTGTTGCGTAAATGAAAAACAGCTCATTTAGTTTAGCATCTCAGATGGTGTTCCTCGTCTTCGCGGGGTTCCAACATGAATGCAGCATCAGTCCTGGTTGAACCCTATTACTTCTCTAGTCAACCTCCAAGATGGCGCCACCGGAGAGTCGTGATGCAGCCGTACAGCCTCTCCACCCTCTGACTGTCTCTCTCCTCAGCTGAACAGTGCAGTCTTTATTTGACGTCTGTATGGATCCGTCACTGGGACGCTGCCAGCATCTCAGTCAACACAAAACACTCGAACACTGTGTTCCCCTCCACCCCGTACACACACACCTACATACACACACACACGCACACCAGCCAACTGTCGGCCATTTTGAATCCCCGTCTGCCTGACTGGAGGCATTTTGTGAGCAGCTTTGAGTGACGGCCCGTGTTTGGTTTGTGTGTTTGTGTGTGTGTCTCTTTACATACAATCGACTGTGTGTTTGTGCATAAATGGCTGCAGCAAAATAGACGTTAAACTGTGAAAAGTGACTTTGTGCTTCTGAATGGCTGATTGATAACACGCAGTCACAAAGTGACGCCGCTGGAGACAAACGTGAAATACGAGGACGCACCTCCATGTTAATTAAGGCTTCTTCTCAGGGCTGTTTCTTTTGTCTTACTCACATCCTTCCCTTGTGTTCTAGCTTCCTTTACTGCTCGCCGTTCTCAAAAGCTGTGAGCAGAGGTTAAGTCTGAAGTGTGTTAACACTGGAAAGCTGCGTGGTGTTAACAAAGTGCTACAGCACAAAGCACGGCACAAAAGAAATCTGAAACTGACTAAAGGTCCTCAAAGTGTCCTTTGTCCAGCAGGCTCTTATTCTGAACAATGTGCTGCTACATGAACACAGTATTTTTTCCCAAAGTTGTTATATATTTACTGCTAGTATTCAGTAGCAAACCCCAGTATACACTTCTTTCCTGTTCCTCTAACATTATCTATTTAAATTTTTGCAATGATTCGCTCTGCTCTCCACTGCTACTCCAATTCATATCACTGTTTTTGAAACATTATTTATTCTTCATTTTTTACTTTCTTTGGTCTTTGATTTGGTCAAATCCAGCTGGAAAACTGTCGCTTCCAACATTCTTTCAAAGTGATAATTTCACATGAATATATGTGAAACTGCAGAACAGCATATGCACTTAACTTATGCTCGTGCTGTTTTTTTTTTTTGCTAGACAAAACTGTGTAATTTAATCAGGATTTTAGAAATGCAGAGCGAAGTTTCTTGCCACTTAAGCTGTAACTGTTAATATGTAGTTTTTATGGGCTGTGCTTCAGTAAATGTTTCATACTCGTGTTTATTGACAACAGAAAATGTATTTGGCTGTAAAATTATAGCAAATGTGAACACAGGCTGTTGCATGTAAGCTTCAGAGAACCAGGCTACACTTTTCTGTAGGCATTTTGCAGGCCTACATGTGCAACCTCATGGTTTAAATAAACAATTGCTAAAATGAATTTGTGATGTATGACATGTTTAAAACTCTGAATAACAACCGAAAAGATTGACATACAAATCCTTATTTTCAAATGTGTCCTTTTGGTTGAGTGGACCAGGCTGTGGGCGACTCTGCACCACATGGATTATGTTTGTTTGAAAGCCTTGTTTAATTATATCAATAATATAGAAATCCACGTATCAGCACATGTTACACTGAAATAACATTACCCAGTTTGTTGAGCTAATACCATACAAATTGCATAAGTATGTGCATAATATACCATCAACATTGTATGTAACCTAACTATTAAAGTTAATAATTGTTTTGAAGTTGAGGAGAAGACAGAGGAGGAAGCCACAGGTCTGCCACTATGATTGTGCGCTTACTGCCAAATCCATTTTAATAGCCTTTATTTACAGCCTCCACACACCCTCAGCCCTGCGTGTGTGTATGAGTTATGAACGGATGCAGAAGTAAGGAGTAATAGCTTCTTCTTCTTCTGCCAGAGTGTGTGTATGTGTGTTTTCTCCCTCTCACCTCATTACACACTTGGCTGTGGTCGGCGCTGGCTGAACTTTGCTGCCAGCAGAGTCATTTTCAGCCTTTAAAATTGAGCACAGGGCTAATTTGCTACACAGCGCGCTCATATACACGTTTCCCTCCTCCATATTCATATCACACGTATGGTGTATTTGTCTAGCTTGTTCGAGCGGTGAAATTCTTCGAAGCATTCTGAACCCGACCCACGTAAAGTTTTCCCAGTTTTCTTCTCCTCTCCCATTTTAGCTCCTGTGTCTTTTTCTTCTCCTGTAAGTTTTGTGGTTGCACTTTTTTTGGTTGTTGATATATCCTGTGTTGGGATTAACTTCCAGATCACACATCTCCTCTTTCTCTTCTGTTTGTTTATTCTTTGTTTTTGTTTTTTTAGATTACTAGATTAATTGGACAATTTCTTTTCCTCCTTTGTCCTACTAATTATCATCTACTTGGGAGATGTTGCCTTTACTCTTTCTTGGATCATTGTATTGTTTTAAATCCTGTTTGCCCATTGTCTTTGCTTATTTTTTCTTATCATCATACAGGCCCAGAAACACTCCTTTCTTGTGCTTGCACACGAACGAACCCTTGATGTGAGATTCCTCTGCCTACACGAAGCAGTGGCAGATGTTGGTGCTGTTTGTCCATCACTGCATCTTTGTTTCTTTATCTGGACATTGTTCTTATTTATGAAATGAAACATCTGGTAAAAAGCAAAGACACAATCGAGAATACCAGTACTGTCGTTCTTTCTTCTGCGTACGTTTGAATCGAAGCGATTTTCTTCCATATAAACACTTGATGTTGAGAAACAGGTTTATGCTTCAGTGTGAGCCAGGGAACATTGATCTGGGGACACTGGCAGATGCTGCGTTTGTGTAATTTATCTTTGAGTGTGTAGGGTCTCACCACGGTACGGGTCAGGCTGGCTGAGGTCCGGCGAGGTGGCCGACTGAACCGGCAGCTGAGGCACCGGCACCTGACCCCCCATCGAATGTCCTCCGCGCAAACCGCCCACGCTGCTGCCGTCTTCTCTGTGAGAGCCCACCTGGAGAACAGAGAGAGCAGAGAGAGGAAAGGCGTGAGAGAGAGTTTCATGCCAACAAACAGCTGCTCTGATTCTGTCTACAATCAGGACTGCAAACAAAGCATCTTCCAGTTTCTAAGTCCAGATGTAATCTGAGCATTGGTCTAGTCTGATGTTCTCCAGGTTCTTTTGTAGAATGTCTTTACTTTTGTCATTTCTGTGGAGGTTTTCTTTTCCACTAGGGTTTTGATCTCGTGAGTCTTCTGAATTTAAAGGAGTTTGACCTTGATTAAAAACAACGATATATATGTCTGTCAGTAAGTTTAAGTTATACACTGCCAGTTTAAAAAAACTGTTGCCTTCAGCCACTTCACATTGAAAGGTAACGACTATAATATCAAAGAGAGAACCTCAACAACCTTTCCTGTGAGCAAGCACTTGGCAACAGTGGAAAGGAAGAACTCTTTTAACATGAAGAGACCTCTTGAACCAGGATCAGCCATCTACCTCAGCCAGTTGAGGGATGAGGAGACAGAGAAAAGAGGAACGAGCAACATGGACAACAAAAAACCACTCTGTAGTTTTTAAACAGGTTAAACATACAAGGTGATATAGCGTTTTTACCGCGAATTACTTTTAAATGTGGATGAGCACACCCTCTTGAATCTGGCAGCAGGATGGCTTATATTGAGTCCGTGTGTGTGTTCATTATAATAAGGAACATGTCACCCAGGGCAACATCTGCAACACCGATGTGTTTTCAATAGTTTTTGGACAACAATGGATCTCTGTGGCTTTGTTACACAAGCAATATCCTTTTAATCAGATCAGTTCGCTCATGGCTTTGGTTATTTTGCATGACTTTCTGACCATACGAAAAATACAAAATATTACTACATGTCACTTGGAAGTCAGTAAAACTAATTCACACGCTAATTTCTTTCATTTAAACAGAGTTTATATCAGTTTCTAATGAGAGTTTAAAAAATCCTTTAGTATGGATATTTATATGAAGCAAGTGGATGAATTTCATTCACCCTCTTAAAATCCACCAGGTCACAGCCAACCCACCAAGGTAATGGGATAAGATTTGGGAAAAGACTTTTATTACTTTGATTTATTACTAATTAATTATTTCTTTTCTATTCCTTTCCTTCCTTCCTGTCTTTCCTGAGATGTTGCAGTTCTGTCTTTGCCCTGTTGAGGGCATCCTCACCCTTTCTAATACACTGAAGAGCCCCAATCCCTCCTATCTCTCCAATCTCACACGCATCATTCCCATCAGTTTTTTTTTATTATTAATTTTCAATTTTTCCAATTTTCCAGACTCCCCGTTTTCACGACTGTGTGTGTTTGTGTGTGATTGTGTTTCAGTGCAGGTTCATATCTGCATGTCTGACATGTATATTTACAGTTTCTTCTTTTTTTTTTGGCTCCAAATTGTGTCTCCTTGTTTTTCATGTGGGTTTCAGGGAAATACTGTATGGGTGCATGTGTGTGTGTGTGTGTGTGTGTGTGTGTGTGTGTGTGTGTGTGTGTGTGTGTGTGTGTGTGTGTGTGTGTGTGTGTGTGTGTGTGTGTGTGAGTGTTCTTTGCTGAATCCTATCCATCTGTCTACCACACACACACATGTACATGCACACACACATGACAGCACAACAACTGACAATTATCTTAATGCCCATATGTTTAATTGTGGGATTTCTAATTCCCAGAGCACCAAGTAGCTTCCAGCAGGGACTCACTGTTTTGGCACGAGATGGGCTTTTTTTTTTTTTTTTTTTAAGTGTGTGTGCGTGTGTGTGATGCCAGCTTTCTCGTGGCATCCTGTGGTTCTGGTCTCTTTCTCACCCTCCCTTCCCTGAGCTTTGTTTTACTTTGAACATTTCAGCAGGGCAGTTGATAAATATGAGTAACGATGATGTGTATGCTGTAAAACAGTCCGATATGAATGCCGAGTACAGACCTTACACACCAATCAAGGCTGAATGGCAGCTCAAACTTTGCATAGACACACTGTTATAATGAGCCTATTCTGCGCTGCTATTTTATTTGTTCACTCAGCCTGACAAAGTGGTCGTGCGTGGTGTTTTGGGAGTGGATGTGTTACTCTGACCAATCAGCAACTAGTGACGTATCCATTTGGCTGATGTCATATGTAGTTTAGATGTATGTTTTAGTGTCTCAGGGCCACCTTCTTGTGTAGTGGTTTATTAGTTTAATATTGACTTGGCCTAATTCCATAATGAGGGGTTTAAATGAAGCAACCATTCTCACCTGGCTTGTTCTCATCCTTCATCCATTTTATTCATATACTTTCGTTGCAGTTTAATAGTTTTAATGTTTCCCTAAATGCATGTGTTTTAATGGTCCTCTGTGCACAGTGCACTCATGCAAAGGTGGTAAACTTGATATCACTGGGCCATACTACATATATAACGGTTGAATGAATTATATAAGAGTTTTTCTGGGGTGTTGCTAGTAGCAGCTAATGAAGCGTTGATTCGCTGGTCTCACGCTGAGATGAAGAGCAGGCTGCAGAAGTCTGGTGAGCTAATTTCTTTCTCAAACTTTTCCAAAGACACCGACTCAAAGTGAAGTCACTTTAGGCGATTTATCATGCCGCTCACTCTGGGATTTACACATTTTTTCACATATGCATCTCTCCCTAAGACCAGGAAATGGACTTTGATGTGTAAAATCCCCCCATACAAAACTCTGAGCTGCTGATAAGCTCAGCATCAGCTGGCCCCAGCAGGTTCCTTCTTGTGTCACTTAACTGCAGTTTATGTGATTCTTCAACTTCTGTAAGAACATATACGCACTGTGAAATCGTCGCTCCTAAAAGTCTTTATGATCAATTGGTGCACCGTGTGCCTCAGTTGGTATTAGTGTAAAAGACACATGACACTCAAGATAAAAGCAGGACCAGGATTCCAATTTGGAAAGAGGAAAGCACGTCCACAAACTTGTAGGCGCTTCATGGAAAATTTAGGTAAGCTAAGAAATGCCGAATGCTGCTTTGGTAAATAGACATCATGTTAGGTGTTGCTTTTCTAGTCTTTATGCATCGGTTATCCATTCACATATACATGCATACATGGCTTTATAAATCACTCAAACACCGGTGGATGTATCGCTGCAATCTGGGGTTTATTGCCCTATGAAATTTGGACACGCACGCTATTGCAAACATTTACTTAAGTCCAACAGAAGCTGTTTTCACAAATTAACTCTGTGACAATTTGAGGACAAGTCAGGACATTTTCCACATGCAGCACATGGCAGGGACTAGTCTGCTTTAAACGGTATTGCACTCCTGGACGTGCTCCATGTGGTTTAGGTGAGGGAGCTGCCTGAGGTGCTGGACGAAGGACATATGATCCCCACTCGCTAGAGAAAAATTTACCAGGCAATTAACTTTGATTATCGCGTATCAGCACAATCTGACGTCACATGGGCTTCTTACTGGGGAGCTGCACGGGAAAGACCAGTTAATATCTGTTGGGGAATATCTAACAAAAATTCTGGTTTAGTGCATGTTTAAAGGCTACAGATGGGGAAAAATGTAAGTACAACACAAATGTATTTTTATTCTTTTTCCCTTTTAAATAAGTACCCAATGACATCACAATTTTTCCTTCAGCTTCTAATGCTTTGTACATCCAAAAAGAAACAACCTTTTAATTTCTGAACCAACTGGACTATTGAGGGTATGGAAAAGCCCATCGGGTACATTATGCCATCAGAGTTAATGTTAAACTTTCAACAAATACATTTTTTTTCAGGGAAAAATCTTTTTAAGATGATCTATAATCTCTTTATGTTGGGACAAACTACAAAATAAAGAATGAAGTCATTTAAACTAAACTGGTAGCATAGCTTATAAAAAGCAGCTTTTAAAAACAATGAGGTCTAGAGGTGGAAAACAGTGGTGTTACTTTCTGAAAATCAGCTTTTATCTAGACCAAATCTTAACGGTGCAGTTAAGTTTTGACATATATTTTAAATGTCTTATATGCTGTGCTTCACTAGTTCACTTTTTATGTATCCTAGGATAACCATAGTGTAAATAAGGTTGTTTTGAAAACCAAATCCCTCTGTCTGCCTGTTAATCCAGCTGGCTGACAGCGAGGTCTTGCCCACCACATGCCAAACTCCCCTCTCGCTCCGTGCAAATATCACAAAATGTCGACAGGCTTGTCAGCATGGGTGTGTGTTTCTGTGCGTGCATGTGTGTGTGTTTCAAACTGAGCGCCCTCCATCTATCCGTCCATACGTCTGCTTGTTCCCTTATTTATTGTTTGCCTCTCGTCTTTCTTTCTGTCTTTTCTTTTCCGTTCTCTGCCTTTCATCACCGCCTGGATTCCCAAATGTAAAATGGCAGCAGAGAGAGAGAGACGGAGAGGGTTTCGTACATTTTTAATGGAGGGCTTTTATATTTCAACAAGCCTTCCCTGTCTCTTCCTTAATTTAGTTCAATGAGGAGAGAAGATGAGGAGACAGATGGAGGAGAAAAATATAAATAAATTACACATAAACTGATCTGCTGCTGGTGTAAACCCGATAGATACCACAAGGTGCAGCCACACCCACTTAGGTACCATTCTTCAGGTTTAAATATGATTTCAGCTTTTCAACAATGAAAAGCGATGTCAGAATGTCCCTGAATGCCCAGGGAGACTTTTAAAAACAGTCACGAATTCATTAACATGTCACAACAACTTCATATCAGACTAAATAAATTTTCCAGTTTTCACATGATAATGTAACTTTGATTAAACATCAATCAAAATAAAAAATATACCTTATTTCTGATAAACAATAACTAACAAAGAATGGGTGCCCTGAAGAAAGGAAGTCATTTTAAATGTAATGAATATGACTTAAATAACCAACTTCCCCTCAGGGCCCAGTGACACAGGCCTATAGACTAGGGAAAAATATGTGGTCCTTGACCAGCTGGCAAACAGTTGCTGCTAGCAGCTAGGCACAATTAATCAAAAAGAGGATTACTGTGCTGCAGCTACACCGAAAAACCTCCAACTGTCTGCAGACAAGTTGGAATCTTCCATGCAAACTACAGGTGACTGCAACAATGTGTTAGCAACCAAAACAAGCACAAGAAAGTTTCACGTGTATCTCCCTCTTTGAAGCAGACTTCTCTCAGCAACAGCAGGAACCATTCAGTAACCAAGTGGGGAATACACATTTTTCCTTAGTGACCAGAGGGCACAAGGGGATCACCAGCCAGTCTCTCATCTTTTAACCCAGTGATCCCCAAACTTTTATATGAAATTAAAAAGAGCAAACAGTTTCTCCATAAGTCTCTGCTTCTTTCACTGTGTACAAGCTAAGCAACTACTGCAGCTGCTAAAGCCACAAAGTTCGTGCAGGAGGATGCCAGGGTGGATAGATCAGTCAACATCCTGCTTCATATATTTTAACATAAACCCAGACTCCCAAATACCTACCTAAGAGCTTTTGGTAGATACCAAGGAACTACTGCTGGTTTACACTGTGTGAGGCTTTGTGGTTCGCCATTCACACAGTACTGCTGAAGGAAATACAGCAGCAGACTTTGTCATGCACAGGCTGGTAAATGTTGAGAGGTTAAAGTTTAAAAAGTTCCCAGATTTATAAAAAAAAAAAAAATCAAACGATAAGCTGATGGATAATGTCTCAATCTGACAGGTA